>ONZH01029604.1:0-34877 GCA_900303285.1 Rhinella marina | reverse complement strand
TGTATTGCTGTGACTACAGAGTGACCGAGTTACAGTGCAGGCGAAACACATAAACATTTAGTGTGACCCTGTATGGCTGTGACTACAGAGTGACCGAGTTACAGTGCAGGAGCAGACGAAGCACATAAACATTTTATCGTGGCCCTGTATGGCTGTGACAACAGAGTGACCGAGTTACAGTGCAGGAGCAGGCGAAGCACATAAAAATTTAGCGTGACCCTGTATGGCTTGTGACTACAGAGTGACCGAGTTACAGTGCAGGAGCCAGGCGAAGCACATAAAAATTTAGCGTGACTCTGTAAAAGTGCGGGGGAAAGTGCATCTTATAAATCGAAAATACAGTAACTAGAGATGAGCGAGCACTAAAATGCTCGGGTGCTCGTTATTCGAGTCGAATTTTTCCCGATGCTCGGGTGCTCGTTTCGAATAACGAACCCCATTGAAGTCAATGGGAGACTCGAGCATTTTTTGCAGGGGACCAAGGCTCTGCCTAGGGAAGGCTGGGTGAAAACCTGGAAACCTCAGAAAATGATGGAAACACCACGGAAATGGACAGGAAACAGCAGGGGCAGCATGCATGGATGCCTCTGAGGCTGCCTAATCCCATCATTACCCCAAATTCTCGGGCAACAGCCTGGTGGTGACCCTCAAGGCAATTGTGCTCACCCAGACCATAAAAATTTAGCGTGGCCCTGTATGGCTGTGACTACAGAGTGACCGAGTTACAGTGCAGGAGCAGGCGAAGCACATAAAAATTTACGTGGCCCTGTATGGCTGTGACTACAGAGTGACCGAGTTACAGTGCAGGAGCAGGCGAAGCACATAAAAATTTAGCGTGACCCTGTATGGCTGTGACTACAGAGTGACCGAGTTACAGTGCAGGAGCAGGCGAAGCACATAAAAATGTATCGTGGCCCTGTATGGCTGTGACTACAGAGTGACCGAGTTACAGTGCAGGAGCAGGCGAAGCACATAAAAATTTAGCGTGACCCTGTATGGCTGTGACTACAGAGTGACCGAGTTACAGTGCAGGAGCAGGCGAAGCACATAAAAATTTATAGAGGCCCTGTATGGCTGTGACTACAGAGTGACCGAGTTACAGTGCAGGAGCAGGCGAAGCACATAAAAATATATTGTGGCCCTGTATGGCTGTGACTACAGAGTGACCGAGTTACAGTGCAGGCGAAGCACATAAAAATTTATCGTGGCCCTGTATGGCTGTGACTACAGAGTGACCGAGTTACAGTGCAGGAGCAGGCGAAGCACATAAAAATTTAGCGTGACCCTGTATGGCTGTGACAACAGAGTGACCGAGTTACAGTGCAGGAGCAGGCGAAGCACATAAAAATTTATCGTGGCCCTGTATGGCTGTGACTACAGAGTGACCGAGTTACAGTGCAGGAGCAGGCGAAGCACATAAAAATTTATAGAGGCCCTGTATGGCTGTGACTACAGAGTGACCGAGTTACAGTGCAGGAGCAGGTGAAGCACATAAAAATATATCGTGGCCCTGTATGGCTGTGACTACAGAGTGACCGAGTTACAGTGCAGGAGCAGGCGAAGCACATAAAAATTTAGTGTGACCCTGTATGGCTGTGACTACAGAGTGACCGAGTTACAGTGCAGGAGCAGGCGAATCACATAAAAATTTAGCGTGACCCTGTATGGCTGTGACTACAGAGTGACCGAGTTACAGTGCAGGAGAAGGCGAAGCACATAAAAATTTATCGTGGCCCTGTATGGCTGTGACTACAGAGTGACCGAGTTACAGTGCAGGAGCAGGCGAAGCACATAAAAATTTATCGTGGCCCTGTATGGCTCTGACTACAGAGTGACCGAGTTACAGTGCAGGAGCAGGCGAAGCACATAAAAATTTATCATGGCCCTGTATGGCGGCGGTGACAACAGAGTGATCGAGTTAGACTGAGTTAGCAGGTGAACCACCCAAAAATTTAGCCTGACACAGCATGGTGGTGACACCACCAATGCCTTTGTCCGACTGAGATTGCAGTCAAATGGCTGTAGGTGAGCCTCCCAAAAAATTTTTTTGGAGTGTGTGAAGTCGACCCTCCGAAAAAATTATTTTTTTGTGTCTGTGGTTGACGATACTGAAAAATTGTTTTAGAGTGTCTGTAGTTGACGCTCCTGAAAAATGGTTTTAGAGTGTCTGTAGTTGACGCTCCGGAAAACTTGTTTGGAGAGAGGGCCTGTAGGTGGCTCTCCGGAAACATTGTCTTAAAAGAGTGCCAGTTGGCCCTCTAAAAAATTCCCTTTTGTGTCAGCGTTTGGCAATGAAGAGAAGGAGGAGGAGTAGAGGAGAGGAATCAGATACATAAGGAATCTTATTCTTTAGCTGCTTTCCCCCGGAGGAGATTTGAATTCCGGTGAAATCCAGGCTTTGTTCATTTTAATAAGCGTCAGCGCTGTCAGTTGATAGGCGTGTACGCTTATCGGGGATGACGCCACCAGCTGCACTGAATACCCGCTCTGACAACACGCTAGCGGCAGGGCAGGCCAGCACCTCCAAGGCGTACAGCGCCAGTTCAGGCCACGTGTCCAGCTTTGAAACCCAGTAGTTGTATGGAGCAGAGTGATCACGCAGGACGTTGGTATGGTCAGCTAGGTACTCCCTCACCATCTTTCTGTACAGCTCCCCCCTACTCTGCCTAGACTGGGGACAGGTGACAGTGTCTTGCTGGGGTGACATAAAACTGGCAAAGGCCTTGGAGAGCGTTCCCCTGCCAGTGCTGGACAAGCTGCCTGCTCGCCTCCTCTCCCCCGCTACTTGGCCCACAGAACCACGCCCTCTGCCGCTAGCGGCGTCAGATGGGAAGGATTGTTTCAGCTTGTGCACCAGGGCCTGTTGATATTGATTCACTCTCATACTCCTTTCCTCTACAGGGATGAGAGTGGAAAGGTTCAGCTTGTACCGTGGGTCCAGGAGAGTGAACACCCAGTAATCGGTGTTTGAAAAAATGCTTCTAACGCGAGGGTCACGGGATAGGCAGCCTAACATGAAGTCTGCCATGTGCGCCAGAGTCCCAACACGCAAGAATTCCCTCTCCTCACTGGCCTGACTCTCCATTTCCTCCTCCTCCAACTCCTCCTCTTCAGCCCATACACGCTCAAGAGTTAAGAAGGACTGAGCATTGGTACCCTCTTCTGTCTCGCCAACATTCTCCTCCTCTTCCTCCTCATCCTCATCCCCCTCCTCCAATACGCGCTGAGAAACAGACCGGAGGGTGCTCTGGCTATCAAGCGACGTATCTTCTTCCCCATCTCCTGTGACAAGCGCAAAGCTTCTGACTTCATGCTGAGCAGTGAGTTTTTCAACAGGCAAAGCAGCGGGATGGTGAGGCTGATAATGGCGGCATCGCCGCTGACCATCTGTGTTGACTCCTCAAAGTTGCTCAACACCTGACAGATATCAGACATCCACGTCCACTCCTCATTGTAGACTTGAGGAAGCTGACTGACCTGACTACCAGTTCTGGTGGAAGTTGACATCTGGCAGTCTACAATCGCTCTGCGCTGCTGGTAAACTCTGGATAACATGTTTAATGTCGAATTCCATCTCGTGGGCAAGTCGCACAACAGTCGGTGAGCTGGCAGTTGTAGGCGCCGCTGCGCTGCCCTGAGAGTGGCAGCATCTGTGCTTGACTTGCGGAAATGCGCACAGATGCGGCGCACCTTGGTGAGCAAATCTGACAAATTGGGGTATGTCTTGAGGAACCGCTGAACTATGAGATTGAACACGTGGGCCAGGCATGGCACATGTGTCAGTCTGCCGAGTTGCAGAGCCGCCACCAGGTTACGCCCGTTGTCACACACAACCATGCCTGGCTTGAGGTTCAGCGGTGCCAGCCACAGATCGGTCTGCGCCGTGATGCCCTGTAACAGCTCTTGGGCGGTGTGCCTTTTGTCACCTAAGCTCAGCAGTTTGAGCACCGCCTGCTGGCGCTTACCCACGGCACTGCTGCTGCGCCTAGAGCTACCGACTGAAGGCGCCGTGCCCACGGATGGTAATTCGGAGGAGGAGGAGGAGGGGTTGGAGGAAGAGGCATAGTACATCTGAGAAACCGTGACCGAGGTAGGCCCCGCAATCCTCGTGTGGGCAGTACATGAGCGGCCCCAGGGTCAGACTCGGTCCCAGCCTCCACCAAGTTAACCCAATGTGCCGTCAGTGAGATATAGTGTCCCTGCCCGGCAGCACTTGTCCACGTGTCCGTGGTTAGGTGGACCTTATCACTAACCGCGTTGGTCAGGGCACGGATGATGTTCTCTGACACGTGCTGGTGTAGGGCTGGGACGGCACATCGGGAAAAATAGTGGCGGCTGGGGACCAAGTACCGAGGGACAGCCACCGCCATCAGGTTGCGGAAAGCCTCAGTCTCTACCAGTCTATAGGGCAGCATCTCCAGGCTCAACAATTTGGAGATGTGGACGTTTAGGGCTTGTGCATGTGGGTGGCTGGAATTGTATTTGCGCTTGCGCTCAAATGTCTGCTGCAAAGACAGCTGAACGCTGCGCTGGGACACATTGGTGGAGGTTGTGGAGGTGGAGGTGAAGGGGTGGTTGTAGGGCGGGAGGCGCTCGTGCCGGGGTCCTGGGCGGGGGTTGACTCGCCGAGCCAGCATGTGACACAGGGAAGGGGCAGTGGTGTGACCCGCAGGAGGTGAACGGCCTTGGTTCCACTGAGTCGGGTGTTTAGCACTCATATGCCTGCGCATGCTGGTAGTGGTTAGGCTGGTAGTGGTGGCTCCCCTGCTGATCCTGGTGTGGCACAGGTTGCACACCACAGTCCGTCGGTCATCCTCACTTTCTTTAAAAAACCTCCAGACTTGCGAACATCTAGGCCTCGGCACGGGAGCTTGACTCCGTGAAACAGTTGCTGATCTACCTGCTCTGGCCCTGCTTTTCCCTCTGGCCACCCCACTGCCTCTTCCAACCTGTTCTGGTGCTGCACTTGCCTCCCCCTCAGAAGCACTGTCTTGAGTTGGATTACCAACCCAGCTCGGGTCAGTCACCTCATCATCCACCAGCTCTTCCTCCGATTCCTCACTCTGCTCCCCCCTCGGACTTACTGCCCTGACAACAACGTCACTGTCTGACAACCGTGTCTCATCATCATCATCATTATCATCCGACACCTCTTCACGCACTACTTGCACTAAGTCCACACTCTCATCACCCACAGACTGTGAAAGTTCTAAATTTTGGGCATCGGGACAGAGCAACTGCTCAGGTTGCTGTTGAGCAGTGGTTTGTGTCTCTGGGTAGGGTCCTGAAAAGAGTTCCTGTGAGTATGCCGGATCTGAATCCATATTTTCCGTGGGGGGGGGCAGGCTGGGGGGAAGGAGGTTGAGCTGGAGGAGCCAGAGGTCTACTCCCTTGGCTAGCGTGGGTGGACTGCGTGGAAGACTGGGTGGTGGATAAATTACTGGACGCATTGTCCGCTATCCACGTCATCACCTGTTCGCACTGTTGTGGTTTCAATAGTGGTGTACCACGTGACCCAGTAAGTTGCGAGATGAAGCTAGGGAGCAAAACTCTGCGGCGTTCCACTGCTCCCTCATCAGCATGTACAGTGTCACCCTGCCCAGGACCACGGCCTCTGCCCCCTACACTACTTGAACGCCCACGCCCCCTTAGCCCTTGGGTTCAACATTTTGTATATTCACCAAACTGTCGATTTAATATCTGAGGCCAAAACCGTATTCAGTAGATAGTAGAATTACTATCTGAGGCAAAAAAATGTAGTCTTTAGACTCCAGCTATTGCACCGCAAACCACTCAATTTTGCACTGGACTGTAGTTTTTAACTGAGAATAAAAACGTATTCTCTAGACTGCGGCTAGTGTATCGCACATCTCACAATTGTTCACTGGACTGTAGTTTATATAATTGAGTGAAAAAAAATTATTCTCTAGACTGCGGCTAGTGTATCACACACCTCACAATTGTTCACTGGACTGTAGTTTATATAATTGAGTGAAAAAAATTCTCTAGACTGCGGCTAGTGTATTGCACACCTCACAATTGTTCACTGGACTGTAGTTTATATAATTGAGTGAAAAAAACGTATTCTCTAGACTGCGGCTAGTGTATTGCACACCTCACAATTGTTCACTGGACTGTAGTTTATATAATTGAGTAAAAAAACGTATTCTCTAGACTACAGCTAGTGTATCGCACACCTCACAATTGTTCACTGGACTGTAGTTTATATAATTGAGTGAAAAAAATTATTCTCTAGACTGCGTCTAGTGTATCACACACCTCACAATTGTTCACTTGACTGTAGTTTATATAATTGAGTGAAAAAAACATATTCTCTAGACTGCGGCTAGTGTATCACACACCTCACAATTGTTCACTGGACTGTAGTTTATATAATTGAGTGAAAAAAATTATTCTTTAGACTGTGGCTAGTGTATCCCACACCTCACAATTGTTCACTGGACTGTAGTTTATATAATTGAGTGAAAAAAAATTATTCTCTAAACTGCGGCTAGTGTATCGCACACCTCACAATTGTTCACTGGACTGTAGTTTATATAATTGAGTGAAAAAAATTATTCTCTAGACTGCGGCTAGTGTATCACACACCTCACAATTGTTCACTGGACTGTAGTTTATATAATTGAGTGAAAAAAACGTATTCTCTAGACTGCGGCTAGTGTATCACACACCTCACAATTGTTCACTGGACTGTAGTTTATATAATTGAGTGAAAAAAACTTATTCTCTAGACTGTGGCTAGTGTATCGCACACCTCACAATTGTTCACTGGACTGTAGTTTATATAATTGAGTGAAAAAAACGTATTTTATAGACTGACGATGCTGTACAGCACACCTCACAATTGTTCACTGGACTGTAGTTTATATAACTGAGTGAAAAAAACGTATTCTCTAGACTGCGGCTAGTGTATCGCACACCTCACAATTGTTCACTGGACTGTAGTTTATATAACTGAGTGACAAAACGTATTCCCTTGACTGCACTACAGATCCCAGCAAGCCAAGGTACAGCAGCAGCAAAAATGAGTACTGAGAGGACTTTGGGCAATTTCATTGGGGTCTGTGTGGACCATGTGCTGTCCCCTTTCTGCCACCAGTGCACAGTGTGCAGCCAAGATGGCGGTAGCTGCACTACAAGTCCCAGCCAGCAGCCGAGTGGAGGACAAAAAAAAATGTCGTTGTAGCCCTTAGAAGGAGCGTTGGGTTCTTTGTGGATGATTCCTGCCTAACCAGATTCTAATTTCACGCCCTAACAGTGTGCAGCCAAGATGGCGGTCGCTGCACTACAAGTCCCAGCCAGCAACCAGGAGGAGACCAAAAAAAAAAAAGTGCTTGTAGCCCTTAGAAGGGTTGTTGGGTTCTTTGTGGGTGATTCCTGCCTAACCAACAACTAAATTCAGGCCCTAACACTCTCCCTGACAGACAGCAGCTCTATCCCTAATCTCATGCAGATGGTGTATGACGCGAGCAGCGCGGGACCAGATTCTTATATTTCCATGTCATCTGATCTGGCCAGCCAATCCCTGCTATCGACTTGTAGGGGCCCCACGTGATGCTAGGAGGTACCAAAGACTCTCCTGCCTGTTGATTGGCTGAAAAAAGGCGCCTAACATGCAGGAAGAGGAAGTTGCCATTTCCTGGAGGATCGCGATATGCTCGTCCGAGTAGCGAGCATGTGCGAATACCCTAATGTTCGAACGAGCACCAAGCTCGGACGAGCATGTTCGCTCATCTCTAACGGTAACTCCATTTGCCAATACATTCTATGGCCTGAACAGAAGGAGGCTTCTTACACTGCTTAGTAATGCGCTGCCTTGCACATGTGCAGTAGGTAACATGGAGTTTCTTCTCCACCCGTCTGAATATATATTTTGCTTGGAGCCCAACAGGTTAGGGCTCAACACCGCGGGCACCATTGAAATCTACCATATTGGACTGTGTGAGTAGTGTTGTCTTAACTTTTAATTAATTCACTGAATATATATACACCGCTGTACATACAAACATTTACACATATTTACACACCTAGTTACACTTTACATTCTCACACAATCTGTATATACAAATATATCTTCTCACACACACTGTACACATACTACATTTGCACAAAACATTTGCACCAACCCTTTCTGCAGATATATATTTTGCATACCTCTCAACTTTTAAAAAATCGCAAAGAGGGGCAATATATGCCAGCACACATTGCAGCAATTATTCTATTCTATTTTTCTTTTCAGCTATTTTTTCATACTAGGGCACTCCTCTAACTCCACCCAAAGGATACTTACTGACCCTGTCAGAACTGCAGCAGCTGGGGATTGCTTAGGTGAGTATAAGTTCCTTTTTTTTTTTTTTTTTACAGCATGTGGGACAATTTTCTTTCTTGCACTTCAATATCGGTTTAAATGTTAGCATATAAATCATTGGACTGTAGATATTTTAAGGTCCAGATTGCACCAAATAATGAAGTTATGGTCAAGTATACAGGTAGAAACCATACAGACACTTTAGTAAGGAGCAATTTAGTAAATGTATTAATGTACATTTAAGCATTAATTTTCCAGGTCAAAAAGAGGGACATTTAAAGTGACAGAGGGACTTAGGTCAAAAAGAGGGACTGCCCGTCCAAAAGAAGGACACTTGGGAGGCATGCATCTGTGACGATATAGACAAGCTCAGACAGCTCATTCTCTGTAGCCTCCCCTCCTGTTAGTGCCGACTGCCAACCTGAGCTGTGTCCTATTACAACCAGCAAGAAGATGGACTGTTCTATCTTTTCTGTGGGGGGGGGAGGGGGGGGACTCAGAAGCTGGATAGCTGCTACCAGCTAGGGAAGTGACTAATGCTGGTGGATTTTAAATAAAGCATGCAATCCTCTGGCCAGTTCTGATTCTCTCTTCAACAGTAGGCAGGGCACTTTTGTTAGGATATCAGGCCCCACAAGAGAAACCCTCTCTCCTCCGTCGACCATCCCAGCCTCAATGTTTAGCTAAAGTACAGCCAGGCTTCGTCTAAGTGGTGGGGCTACAAGTGGAACTGAAGATGCTGGCTTTGCCTGATGTCTGCACTGAAAACAACATGGAAGGACTGCACGTTCTGTCTAAGGGGTGGTGCTAGGAGAGGAGCATCACACGACAGGCAGTTCTTCCCCATCTATTACTGCAGTTACTGTATCTAGTACTGCTCTGGGCCTCTTCTGTGATGGGGCCCCAAGGCAGCTGCTTCCCCTTCTTTCTTGGTAGTTATTCCACTGTTGAGAACTGTTCTTCTTCCTCCCTAGTGCTTTTTTCTCATCGACATGTGCACTAAGATGGCACTACTGTATGTGCCGTTTTAATGAATTCCGTGTAAAGGAACCTGAAAAGATTGGGGTTCATCTGCTGTCAGAAAAATAGCAAACTTCAGACGAACCAGTTTAGAATATCAGCAAGCTGTTCACATTAATTGCAAAGTCTTGCCGTTTTATTTTAGTTTGCCCTGTGAACAAAAATCTATAAAGTGTATTTTCAAGAGCATTTATAAAAAAAATCAATACAGCATACATGCAGGGTAGTTTTATTACACCTTTTTCTTTGTATTTTTTTTCTTATTTCAAATATGAAAGAACCACTATAAATCCTTTAATCTTCTGAACAACAAGGCATGTTTTATCATATTGCGAAATATTATTTTTAGGGTCTGATTTGTTTCAATTATTGTACATGAGATTTTACCTGCAAGCAAATTGCTGTGTCTTTTAGCCATTTATACAGATGAACATAGCATTAAATTACATTTTTCTATCTGGTTGTTCATTTACATTAAATATGTAAAATATTAAACTGGTCATGTCTTTTAGGGCTCATGCACACAACCGAGTTCCAGCCGGCTTTATGCTGCAGACCACAAATTGCGGTCCGCAATGCACAGGCAACGACCACAGGGCTGCCGCATGTGGACGCGGACCCATTCACTTGAATGGGTCCGCGTTCCACATCAAACGGTCCGCGATACAGTTGAATGCTGCAGTGGAGCAGGGGAGAGGTGGCTCCCTTCCATGTTCCTCTGATAGGCTGCAGGCACTAGGCCTGAAGCCTATCAGAGGCTAGTGCAGGTTGCACAATGCCATCATTATCATTGCTCCATCTGAGCTGGGCACTAGGGAGGGACATTTTTTACTGGCACATTATGGGGGGCACTATGGGAAAGAGAGGACTGAAGCACTATGGGGCATTAACTGAGGGCTCTAAGAAGGGGTATTTAATACTAGTACTTTATGGGGGGTACTATGGGGAAGGGGGAAAGAGGAGCACTATGGGGGCATCTACTGGGGGCACTATATAGGGGCATTTTATAATTGCACATTATGGTGGGACACTATGGAGAAGGGGGAGAGGAGCACTATGGGGGCATCTACTGGGGGCACTATATAGGGGTATTCTATATTAGCACATTATGGGTACACTATGGAGATGTGGGTGAGAGGAGTACTATGGGGCGTTTACTTGGGGGCATTATATACCGTAGAGGTATTTTATACTGGCACATTATGGAGAAGTGGGGGAGAGGAGCAGTATGGGGGCATTTACTTGGGGGCATTACAGCTGTTGGCAGTTGTGAAGTTCACGTTACAATGCAAATTTTGCAATCAACAAAATCCGGCAAGAACCTAATTTGTTTTCTGTAATTAAACAGCAAGCTTAAAAAAAAAAAAAAGGTTTCTACAGTTCATAAGTGTTTTACAGAATTTTGCTAGCACTTCCTTCAACAGCATCAAAAGGATACACTCTGGTGAAAATGCATTGTATTGTGCCAAGATATTGTACAGTTTTAGTGAATGCAAAGTACTGAAATAACAGCAGTCGATAAAGTAGTTTCATTCCACAGATTGTAGTGCATCAAAATACCATGTGATTTTACAGAATGTGTTGTAGTGTAAGAACTATATTAATAAAGCATTGTCAATCCACACAATTTATTTGGTCAAGATGCCCTGCAGTTTTAAGTTAACACATTGTGCTGCAATAACTGTATTAATACAGCAGTTTCATTCCACGCATTGTATTGTGTCACGATACCATGCAGTTTTAGTCATTGTGTTGTACTGTTATAACTACTTTAACCATTTCAAGATTGGGCGATTTTCTTTTTCTTTTATTTTATTTTTTTAACTCCCAACCTTCCCAAAGCCATAACTTTTTTGTTTCCATTCACATAATCGTATGAGGGCTTGCTTTTTTTTCTGGGAAAAGTTGTAATTCTAATGATAACATTCATGGTTCAATACAATATACTGGAAAGTGTGAAAAAAAATCCAAATGGGGTTTTTATGTATATGAAGATGTGTGAGGGCTCATTTTTTTGGGGGGTGATTTGTACTTTTCATTGATACCATTTTGGTGTGTATGACCTTTCAATCACTTTTTATTCAATTTTTTTGTGGGAGGTTTTTTGCCATATGGGAGAAATATTTTTAGATTTTAATAGTACGACGGGAACAGGTTTATATGGCAGTTTTATTCCACATATTGTATTGTGTCAAGATAAAGTGCAGTTTTAGTTAACATGTTGTACAATAATAACTACTTTAAACCCTTAAGTACCAGGCCCATTTTTGTTTTTTCCTCCCCATGTATCAATAACCATAACTTTTATAATTTTCCATTCATATATGAGGGCTTATTTTTTGCAGGATAAGTTATATTTTTAACTGTAAAATTTAATTTACCATGTCTTGTATTGGAAAATGGGAAAAAAATCTTTGTGGGGTGAAATAAAAAAAAAAACAACAAAAAAAAAACAATTCCAGCAAGGATTTCTGAGTTTTGATATTACTGAGTTTGCGCTAAAAATGACAGGAAATCCTTATTCTGCAGCTCAATATGATTACAGCAATATCACATTTGTATAAAAACCTTTGAAAAAATCTATATTTTCTTTGTATCTCCATTTTCTGACAGACATTTCTGTCTACAGAGCTGTATGAGGGCTTTTTTGTGGGACAAACCGTAGTTTTTTACTGGTACCATTTTAGGGGTACATACAACTTTTTGATCACTGTTAATCAGTGTTTGGGGGAAGATAAGGTGACAAAAAAAAGTGAATTGCATGTTTTTATGTTTTATTCTGTTACGGCTTACACGCAGGAAAATTATATTTTTTAATAGTTAAGCCATTTTTGGACACAGTGATAACTTTTATGTTTATTTTTTATTATTTATATATTTTCATATGTAAAATTGGAAAAGAAGAGTGATTTGAACGTTTAATATTAAGTTTTTTTTTTTTTTTTTCTTTAAACTTTTTACACAATAACTTTTTTTGTGAGCTGGATTCTGCTGCTCTACCGTGCTATACTATGCCTCGTGCCATGTAAGACCTGGGAACCTTCAACAGGGCCCATGCTGTGATGGTAACCAATCAGAGTCCCGCAATTTCACTGCAGGGGCTCCAATTGGAAGGCAGAGGGAGTTGTATACCTCTGCCTAACCTCACAGATGCTGCAATCGCTACTGAATGCGGCATCTGCGGGGTTAAATGACCAGTTTTGGCATTATCACTGATCCTAATCATTGCTGCCAAGTGCCTGCTGTATTATACAGCTGACACCAGCCATGTATGTAGCAGCCCACACCATATATTCCCTCAACCGCTATGACGTGGTACAAGTACGTCACGATTGCTTAAGAGGTTAATATAGCAGATTGATTCCACATGTTGTATTGCATCAATTTACTCTATAGTTTTAGTGAATGTGTGGTACTTCAATAACTACATTAATATAGCAGTTTAATTCCTTGTATTGTGCCAAGATGCAATGCAGTTTTAGTTAACACATTGTACTGCAATAACAGCATTAATATAAGGGATGTTTCACACAAGCATGTCCCTTGTTGAATCACACTCTGTGTGAGAGAGGGATTATGCACTATGCGGTCTGGACTACAGATTGATGATCATTAGAGATGAGCGAGTAGTGAAATATTCGAAAGTTCGAAATTCGATTCGAATAGACCGCGAAATTCGACTATTCGACCGGATATCGAATCCCATTAAAGTCTATGGGAAAAAAATGCTCGCCACTTGGTAATCTCAATTCGACCACTTGGAGGTCACCAAGTCCACCCTGGAACCTCAGAAAAGGATGCCAACACTGCTGGAATGCAACTGGGACAGCAGGGGAAGCATGTCTGGGTGCATATAACGCGCCCAAGTCGCACTATTACGCCACTATCACAGCCTCTCAACAATACACTCCAAACACAATCTAACCTCTCTGTAAAGTGAGACCATACAAGGAAACCTTCTTTCCTCTACATTGCCATGGACCCCAAGCCAAACTAGACAAAAAAGAAGATAAAATTCTGCACCCCTTAAAATCACGTTGCCTATGACAACCACAGATGGCATAGGCAAGGGGGAAAGCAAATAGACCCCACCCTAATTGTCATTGTGTGTGTGTGTGAGATGTGGTCAGACATGTCTTCTTTAAAATGTAAAAAACAACTCAAACACATGGCAAGAAGCCTTAAAATGCCCAAATTGTTGGCGCTTGAGATGTCAGTGACCCGACCTGGCCCCAGTGTCATGTCTAGCAGGTAAAGCAGTGGGGATGTTGAGGGATGCGTAGGACCGCAAAAGGCAGGAAGAGGCCGTGGGCTGGCCAGAGGCTCATGGAAAATTTTGTGGAGGGCCCCAAGAGGTGAGACGTCTTAAAATTGTGTGGAGGCTAAAGAGGTGAGACGTGTTAAAAATTATGTGGAGGCCCAAGAGGTGACACCTCTTAAAAATTATGTGGAGGCCCGAGAGGTGAGACCTCGAAAACGTTTTGTGGAGGCCCAAGAGGTGACACCTCTTAAAAATTATGTGGAGGCCCAAGAGGTGACACCTCTTAAAAATTATGTGGAGGCCCAAGAGGTGAGACGTGTTAAACCTTTTGTGGAGGCCCAAGAGGTGACACCTCTTAAAAATTATGTGGAGGCCCAAGAGGTGACACCTCTTAAAAAATTAATGTGGAGGCCCGAGAGGTGAGACCTCGAAAACGTTTTGTGGAGGCCCAAGAGGTGACACCTCTTAAAAATTATGTGGAGGCCCAAGAGGTGACACCTCTTAAAAATTATGTGGAGGCCCAAGAGGTGACACCTCTTAAAAATTATGTGGAGGCCCAAGAGGTGACACCTCTTAAAAATTATGTGGAGGCCCAAGAGGGTGACACCTCTTAAAAATTATGTGGAGGCCCAGAGGTGAGACCTCGAAAATGTTTTGTGGAGGCCCAAGAGGTGACACCTCTTAAAAATTATGTGGAGGCCCAAGAGGGGAGACGTGTTAAAAAATTATGTGGAGGCCCAAGAGGTGAGACCTCTTAAACATTTTGTGGAGGCCGCAAGAGGTGAGACCTCTTAAACATTTTGTGGAGGCCCAAGAGGTGAGACGTGTTAAACCTTTTGTGGAGGCCCAAGAGGTGACACCTCTTAAAAATTATGTGGAGGCCCAAGAGGTGACACCTCTTAAAAATTATGTGGAGGCCCGAGAGGTGAGACCTCGAAAACGTTTTGTGGAGGCCCAAGAGGTGACACCTCTTAAAATTATGTGGAGGCCCAAGAGGTGACACCTCTTAAAAATTATGTGGAGGCCCAAGAGGTGACACCTCTTAAAAATTATGTGGAGGCCCAAGAGGTGACACCTCTTAAAAATTATGTGGAGGCCCAAGAGGTGACACCTCTTAAAAATTATGTGGAGGCCCAAGAGGTGAGACCTCGAAAATGTTTTGTGGAGGCCCAAGAGGTGACACCTCTTAAAAATTATGTGGAGGCCCAAGAGGGGAGACGTGTTAAAAATTATGTGGAGGCCCAAGAGGTGAGACCTCTTAAACATTTTGTGGAGGCCCAAGAGGTGAGACCTCTTAAACATTTTGTGGAGGCCCAAGAGGTGAGCCATAAATATAAAAAATTGTTCTTATTTACGGAGCAATTCTACGGCGGTTAAGGAGGAGGAGGAGGAGGTGGAGGAGGAAATGGCACTTCATACAGATGGCACTTCACTTTTGGCTGCTTTCCACTGTTAACCTCTTAAACCTTTTGTGGAGGCCCAAGAGGTGTTGCTTTTAAAGGCTGCAGTTATCCACAGATTTGCATGCAATGTAAAATGGTTACACTCATTTTATAAAGGCAGCTATCATGAAAAATCAGTTTTAAATGTATTGAGGGCAGCACAGAGTATTTCTACAGAGGAAGGAGTATTCTTTTTATTTTTTTTCCTTTTTTTTATATGTATATGCTGTTGCCTTCAGTATATGAGAGTTGATTTCATGATGCTACTGCAGCCACTTAAAACGTTTTAAGTCTTGTTTTGTTTTTTTGAATACTGAGAATGCTATTTTGTACCAGATTTTGTATGTAAAGACTGAACACATTAAAATGAGAATGTTACCAAAATTATAATTTATAATTTATTTACCTTTTGTGGAGGCCCAAGAGGTGAGACCTCTTAAAAATTATGTGGTGGCCCAAGAGGTGAGACCTCTTAAAAATTATGTGGTGGCCCAAGAGGGGAGACCCGTTAAAAATTATGTGGAGGCCCAAGAGGTGAGACCTGTTAAACATTTTGTGGAGGCCCAAGAGGTGAGACGTGTTAAACCTTTTGTGGAGGCCCAAGAGGTGAGACCTCTTAAAAATTATGTGGTGGCCCAAGAGGGGAGACCCGTTAAAAATTATGTGGAGGCCCAAGAGGTGAGACCTCTTAAACATTTAGCGCAGGCCCAAGAGGTGAGCCATAAATATATAAATTGTTCTTATTTACGGAGCAATTCTACGGCGGTTAAGGAGGAGGAGGAGGAGGAAATGGCACTTCATACATATGGCACTTTACTTTTGGCTGCTTTCCACGGTTGGAGAAGCAAAGTCCGGGTCAATCCACTTGCCTGTTCATTTTGATTAGCGTCAGCCTGTCGGCACTGTCGGTTGACAGGCGGCTGCGCTTATCGGTGATAATGCCCCCGGCAGCGCTGAACACCCTTTCTGATAGCACGCTGGCGGCAGGGCAGGCAAGCACCTCCAAGGCGTACAGGGACAGTTCCAGCCACGTGTCCAACTTGGAGACCCAGTAAGTGTAGGACGCCGAGGGATGGGGGAGGACAGGGTTACGGTCTGCCAGGTACTCCCGCAACATCCGCCGATACTTGTCCCTCCTGCTGATAGCGGGCCCCGCAGTGATGGAAGTTGCACGAGGGGGTGCCATGAACGTGTCCCACACCTTGGAGAGTGTTCCCCTGGTGGCTGTGGGCCTGATCGATGTTGAGGGACTCTGGGAGACCCTCTCCTCTCTGCCGCCAGCGATGGTGGGTGGGAAAATCTCCATCATGTTCTGCACGAGTTCCCTCTGGTATTCCAGCAATCGATTCGTCCTCTCCTCTACCGGAATAAAAGAGGAGACGTTATCTTTATACCAGGGGTCCAGGATTGCGAAGACCCAGTACAGTTTGTTCTCCACTATCCGGACAACACGTGTGTCCCGGGAAAAGCAGCCCAGCATGAAGTCAGCCATGTGTGCCAGACTCTGAATAGGCATGACGTCACTGCCCCCACCAGAAGGATCACTTGCCATTTCCTCCTCTTCCTCTTCCGCCTCCTCTCCGCCCCATCCGCGCTGAACCAATGGGACGCGCACAGCCTGACTGCTACCCTCGCCGCCAGCATCCTCCTCCTCTTCCACAGCCACCTCCACGTCGTCCTCCTCCTCCTCATCCTCCTCCTCCTGCAACTGCCACCGTGAAGCAGACAAAAGTGTGGTCTGACTGTGTAGCTCCGTTGCGTCTCCTCCTACCCCGGTCTCCTCTGCGTGCAATGCGTTCTCCCTTATTGCGATGAGGGATTCTTTAAGGACGCATAGGAGCGGGATGGTTACGCTCACTATAGCGTCCTCGCTGCTGACCTTCTTGGTGGACTCCTCAAAGATACGCAGTACATCGCATACGTCTGCCATCCATGGCCACTCGTGGTTGGCAAACTGAGGGAGCTGAGTTGGAGGCACGCGTGGATTATTAATCTGGTACTCCATCAATGCTCTCTGCTGCTCACACACCCTGGCCAACATGGAATAGGTGGAATTCCAGCGAGTCGGCAGGTCGCACAACAGCCGATGTTGAGGCAAATGGAGGCGTTGCTGGAGTTTTTTTAAGCTAGCAGCAGCTACAGTTGACTTCCGAAAGTGTGCGCACAAGCGCCGCACTTTCACCAGTAGCTCTGCCAGGTTGGGGTAAGTCTTTAGAAATTTTTGGACTACCAGATTAAAAACGTGGGCCAGGCATGGTACGTGATTGAGTTCGGCAAGCTCCAGAGCCGCCACCAGGTTACGGCCGTTATCGCACATGACCATGCCTGGTCCTAGCTGCAGCGGCGACAGCCACATCTCCGTCTGCTGCAGTATGGCGTCCCTCACCTCTGGGGCGCTGTGCTTCCTGTCGCCCAAGCTGATGAGCTTAAGCACCGCCTGCTGACGTCTCCCCGCGCCAGTGCTGCAACGCTTCCAGCTAGCGGCTGAGGGCGATGTTAAGGCACAGGAGGAGGAGGAGGAGGAGGAGGAGGGGGGGTTTATCAGAACCCATGCTGGCAATCTTGGGCGGGGGTGGTAGGTAGGCCGTCTCTGTTTGCGACCCCGTCCCCGCCTCCACTACATTCACCCAGTGTGCCGTCAAAGAAATGTATCGTCCCTGGCCGCAAGCGCTTGTCCATGAGTCGGTGGTCAAGTGGACCTTTGCGCTGACTGCGTACCTCAGGGCCCGCCTGATGTTACGCGACACGTGCTGGTGCAGGGCGGGGACGGCACTCCGGGAAAAGTAGTGGCGGCTGGGGACGGAATAGCGAGGTGCGGCAGCCGCCATCAGGTCGCGGAAGGCCTGCGTCTCCACAAGCCTAAACGGCAACATCTCCAGGGCCAGCAGTTTGGAGATGTGGCAGTTTAAGGCTTGGGCTTGGGGGTGACTCGAGGCGTACTTCCGCCTGCGGTCGAACGCCTGCAAGATGGACAGTTGTTGGGACGAGGAGTGTGAAGGTGCAGGCGAAGAGGCGGGGGAAGGGGCGGGGGAAGGGGAGGCTGAAGGAGAAGGCCCCAAAGTAGCAGAGGCAGAGGCAGAGGCAGATGTGGAGGTGTCCTGGCTGGAGGTCTGGACCGCAGTGGCAGCACACAACAAAGGGGAAGAGGCAGTGGCAGCAAGACCGGGCGCAGTTTGTATTGCGTTTGCTCTCTCCCACTCAGCCCAGTGCTTGAATTCCAAGTGACGCCGCATGCCTGAGGTGGTCAGATTGCTCTTCTCAGAGCCCCTACTCAGTTTTGAGTGGCAGAGTGTGCAAACCGCGCTCAGTTTGTCATCCGCACAAACATTAAAATATCTCCACACCACAGAAGTACGAGGCCTCGATGGGGGAGCTTCGCGCGACTGGCCGCTGCCGGGAACAGCTTCGGCCCTGCTGGCTGTGGCCTCACTTCTCTGTCTGAACTGTCCTCTGCCTGTGGCCATCCCTCTGCCTGTGGACATCCCTCTGCCTGTGGACATGCCTCTGCCTGTGGACATCCCTCTGCCTGTGGACATCCCTCTGCCTGTGGACATCCCTCTGCCTGTGGACATCCCTCTGCCTGTGGACATCCCTCTGCCTCTTGCTGCCTTTTTCGGTGCTGCGCAGACCACCACCTCTCCAATGCTTTCCTCGCTGGACATCACCCCTGGCCAAGTGGGGTCGGTCATTTCGTCATCCACCAGCTCCTCTTCCACTTCCTCACTCTGCTCCTCCTCCTGCCCACTGGACATTCCAACAGCCTCCCTTGATGGCAACTGCGTCTCATCATCATCATCGCTCATGATAACAGATGCTGGCTCAGGGTCCACATCAGCAGGAGATGGCGAAAACTCCAGTGTTTGGGCATCACTACAAACAAATTCCTCTGCTAGCTCCTGGGATTCTTCCGGCACATCTGAAAAAGGACCCGAAAAGAGCTCCTGGGAGGGGTCAATGGTGGGATGACTCTGTTGGCCAGGTGTGGAGGAAGGAGGGTCAGAGTGAGACTGTGTGGATGACTGGCTGGTGGACAACTGTGTGGAAGCGCTATCGGCTATCCATTGCACCACCTGTTCAACCTGCTCAGGCCTCAACAGCGGTGTAACCCGCCCCCTGCTTAACTGTCCCATAAAGGCAGGGATTCTGGATGAGCGGGATCCTGGCTGATCCTCACCAGCACACATTGTATCCCCACTGGCTTCAACAAGGCCCCCAACAGCATTTCCGCGCCCCCGTCCTCGTCCACGTCCACGTCCTATTCCGCTAGCCCCCCTCCGCATTTTATTTTTTTTTGGTTACAATATTTTGCCTTCACAGCCGTGAAATTAGTTTGCAAGAGAACGCACAGTACAGTTGCCAGTTAAGGCCTATATATTGTATTTTTCACAGTACACAGCAGTGTACTAAGTGATCAGACGGTGTGTATGAACAACAGTTATGAGAAATTACTTTGCAAGAGAACGCACAGTACAGTTGCCAGTTATAAGGCCTATATATTGTATTTTTCAAGGTACACAGCCGTGTATTAAGTGATCAGACGGTGTGTATGAACACCAGTTATGAGAAATTAGTTTGCAAGAGAACGCACAGTACAGTTGCCAGTTAAGGCCTATATATTGTATTTTTCAAGGTACACAGCAGTGTATTAAGTGATCAGACGGTGTGTATGAACACCAGTTATGAGAAATTACTTTGCAAGAGAACGCACAGTACAGTTGCCAGTTAAGGCCTATATATTGTATTTTTCAAGGTACACAGCCAGTGTATTAAGTGATCAGACGGTGTGTATGAACACCAGTTATGAGAAATTACTTTGCAAGAGAACGCACAGTACAGTTGCCAGTTATAAGGCCTATATATTGTATTTTTCAAGGTACACAGGCCTTTTATTAAGTGATCAGACGGTGTGTATGAACACCAGTTATGAGAAATTACTTTGCAAGAGAACGCACAGTACAGTTGCCAGTTATAAGGCCTATATATTGTATTTTTCAAGGTACACAGGCCTTTTATTAAGTGATCAGAAGGTGTGTATGAACACCAGTTATGAGAAATTACTTTGCAAGAGAACGCACAGTACAGTTGCCAGTTATAAGGCCTATATATTGTATTTTTCAAGGTACACAGGCCTTTTATTAAGTGATCAGACGGTGTGTATGAACACCAGTTATGAGAAATTACTTTGCAAGAGAACGCACAGTACAGTTGCCAGTTATAAGGCCTATATATTGTATTTTTCAAGGTACACAGCCGTGTATTAAGTGATCAGACGGTGTGTATGAACACCAGTTATGAGAAATTACTTTGCAAGAGAACGCACAGTACAGTTGCCAGTTAAGGCCTATGTATTGTATTTTTCAAGGTACACAGCAGTGTATTAAGTGATCAGACGGTGTGTATGAACACCAGTTATGAGAAATTACTTTGCAAGAGAACGCACAGTACAGTTGCCAGTTAAGGCCTATATATTGTATTTTTCAAGGTACACAGCAGAGTATTAAGTGATCAGACGGTGTGTATGAACACCAGTTATGAGAAATTACTTTGCAAGAGAACGCACAGTACAGTTGCCAGTTATAAGGCCTATATATTGTATTTTTCAAGGTACACAGGCCTTTTATTAAGTGATCAGACGGTGTGTATGAACACCAGTTATGAGAAATTACTTTGCAAGAGAACGCACAGTACAGTTGCCAGTTATAAGGCCTATATATTGTATTTTTCAAGGTACACAGGCCTTTTATTAAGTGATCAGACGGTGTGTATGAACACCAGTTATGAGAAATTACTTTGCAAGAGAACGCACAGTACAGTTGCCAGTTATAAGGCCTATATATTGTATTTTTCAAGGTACACAGGCCTTTTATTAAGTGATCAGACGGTGTGTATGAACACCAGTTATGAGAAATTACTTTGCAAGAGAACGCACAGTACAGTTGCCAGTTATAAGGCCTATATATTGTATTTTTCAAGGTACACAGCCGTGTATTAAGTGATCAGACGGTGTGTATGAACACCAGTTATGAGAAATTACTTTGCAAGAGAACGCACAGTACAGTTGCCAGTTAAGGCCTATATATTGTATTTTTCAAGGTACACAGCAGTGTATTAAGTGATCAGACGGTGTGTATGAACACCAGTTATGAGAAATTACTTTGCAAGAGAACGCACAGTACAGTTGCCAGTTAAGGCCTATATATTGTATTTTTCAAGGTACACAGCAGTGTATTAAGTGATCAGACGGTGTGTATGAACACCAGTTATGAGAAATTACTTTGCAAGAGAACGCACAGTACAGTTGCCAGTTATAAGGCCTATATATTGTATTTTTCAAGGTACACAGGCCTTTTATTAAGTGATCAGACGGTGTGTATGAACACCAGTTATGAGAAATTACTTTGCAAGAGAACGCACAGTACAGTTGCCAGTTATAAGGCCTATATATTGTATTTTTCAAGGTACACAGGCCTTTTATTAAGTGATCAGAAGGTGTGTATGAACACCAGTTATGAGAAATTACTTTGCAAGAGAACGCACAGTACAGTTGCCAGTTATAAGGCCTATATATTGTATTTTTCAAGGTACACAGGCCTTTTATTAAGTGATCAGACGGTGTGTATGAACACCAGTTATGAGAAATTACTTTGCAAGAGAACGCACAGTACAGTTGCCAGTTATAAGGCCTATATATTGTATTTTTCAAGGTACACAGCCGTGTATTAAGTGATCAGACGGTGTGTATGAACACCAGTTATGAGAAATTACTTTGCAAGAGAACGCACAGTACAGTTGCCAGTTAAGGCCTATGTATTGTATTTTTCAAGGTACACAGCAGTGTATTAAGTGATCAGACGGTGTGTATGAACACCAGTTATGAGAAATTACTTTGCAAGAGAACGCACAGTACAGTTGCCAGTTAAGGCCTATATATTGTATTTTTCAAGGTACACAGCAGTGTATTAAGTGATCAGACGGTGTGTATGAACACCAGTTATGAGAAATTACTTTGCAAGAGAACGCACAGTACAGTTGCCAGTTAAGGCCTATATATTGTATTTTTCAAGGTACACAGCAGTGTATTAAGTGATCAGACGGTGTGTATGAACACCAGTTATGAGAAATTACTTTGCAAGAGAACGCACAGTACAGTTGCCAGTTAAGGCCTATATATTGTATTTTTCAAGGTACACAGCAGTGTATTAAGTGATCAGACGGTGTGTATGAACACCAGTTATGAGAAATTACTTTGCAAGAGAACGCACAGTACAGTTGCCAGTTATAAGGCCTATATATTGTATTTTTCAAGGTACACAGCAGTAGTGCCAAATATAGTTTGGTATGTAGCAGAGCACCTAATACACCACTAATGCCTCTCTCTGTCCCTACTCCAGCAGCTATCCCTGAATACAGCAGCCGTTCTCTGTAAAGTCTATATTGTAGTAAGCTATCACTGAAGTCCACTGTAGTAGCCCTGATAAGGGCTTTTAATCACGCTCCTGCCTGTCCAACAGCTAAAATCTGTCTCTCCCTTCTCCAGCCTCTGTCCCTGACTAAGTTCACGCAGCATATGCGTACGAGCAGGAAGAGCTGAGTTTTTAATATTCGAGGTCACATGGTTTTTCCAGCCAATGCATGTAGACGCTGTTTTCGCGCTGCCAGCGTGCTCAGCGTGCCTGTCATACCCCCCCTGCATGGTGATTGGTGGAAAAAGAGCGCCAGGGAAGGTGGGAGGGGAAACGAATTCTAAGTGCGCCATCGCCGTTATACTCGAACAAAATCGAGTACGCCGAATATCGTAGTATTCGATCGAATACCAGCTCGATCGAACACTACTCGCTCATCTCTAATGATCATGATTGATAATTCTGTGTCTCTGTGTGACCTTTCTGTAAAAGGTCACATAGCTGTCAGTTTGATTCTGTTACAGAAAGCCAGGAGCACATATCATTATCAATCATGATAACGCCAGTTGCTTCTGTAATCCCGACTGCGTGATCCCTCTCTCACATGGAGCATGATTCCTGTGAGCCCTAACAGTTTCATTCCTTCATCATTGTAAATTGTCAGTTCCAGTGTGCAGTGTGTTTGTATAAGGGTTGAGAAGTTTAATTGGATCCCTGTAATCAAATTACAGAAAAAAACACTTGCAAATTTGCTAGTACCATTTAATAATCTGTTTACCAAACCGGTGACTATTCATTTATAGACCCCACAATACAATGTTTGGAAAACAATAGAGTAGAAAAAGAAAGATCCATGCTTCGTCATCCAAAAGTCAGAATGTGGTTGGCAGTAGCAGCACACTAGGGATCACATGTCTAGTAGTAACAACAGGCCACAGTTCTCCCTCGCGTACAATAGGAGCTCTCTCCTCCTCTCAATCACAGCAGAATATTTTGGATGTCACTTCTGAGTCTCACACCATGCCTTTGAGCCAGGGGTCACATCATTCTTTCTGCTCCTCCTCCTTGCTTCTTTCAGTCAGTCACATCATCTCGGTTTCACTCGCCCTGCTACTGAGGCTCATTGTTTTTTCCGAAAAACAAAACCCCATATGCTATGGAAGATAGTAAATATAGTCTCCCAGTTGCTGACTTATGTGAGAATAGTCAGCGTTTGAACTACCATGAGGAGGAGGTTCAGGGGGAGGTGGGGTATCCCACACATTGATGTGCTTGCGGTAGTTCTAGTAGAAGTGACACTTGTAGCCACGGTAGTGGTAGTGGCAACCCTGGAGACAGTGGCACCTGGGGCAAATACTGTACAGAGAAGGGAGTTTGATTAAAGTGGAGGGGAGGGTGAGGAGTATGATTGTGTGTTGGATAGAACCTGGGAGCAGGATCTGGGTGCTGAGGAGACAACTGAGAAAAAAGGTAGTGGATGCGGGACAATAAAGAGCAGAGGCAACGTATATCCGGAACCTGCAAAAAAAACCTACCAGGGCCAGATATGCTTCTATTATTGTCAGCTTGGGAACCAGTGATGCCACTGGGAGCAAGTTCTAAACATGCCAAACCTAGGCCAAGCTTGGCTGCTGCTAGCTCTGTGTGAGTATTTCCTGTCTAGCAGTTTTTCTCTACAGTGCTGGAAGACAAAAGTATTTTCATGTCCAAGACTTGATAAAAATGAGCCATTGGTGTTCAAAAACAAATGTAGGCATGAGGCATTACCAGATCCTCTGGGAAAATAGAGCTAGCTTCTCCCACTCAGACCACTCCTCCTCCCTTCTGTCGTCAGCCATTGATAACAGAATGTGTGGCCAGGAACCAACTCTTTACACCAATCAATCTAATGGCATGAAAACTTAAATCCCACCAGGCCAATCTGCTGGTGATGCAGTCTCTTCTGTACTACTTAGTGGATTCTGCTGATGGGAACTGATAGTGTGTGCTCAGGCTCACTGAAAGATACCTAGTCACCATTATTTCTCCAAAAAGCCATCCATGCCTTGTACTGGAAATTCTCCTATCCCCCATAGAAACAGGGCAATGTTGTTTCCACTCCCTCTCCTATCATATGTGTAAAGTGAAGCACTGCCATACTGAGTTACAGCTGATGAGCCTGTGCAAGAGTAGACACACAGCCAATTTGTTGCTAAAATGCATCAAGCAGCAAACATTCTTCTGGCTGTCTCGCCACCAACTCCAGCTGGGCAGCAACATCGTGGCTGGGCTGAATTTGTAGGAAATAACACATGCTACTTGCATGATGAACATGATAAATTTAGTTGTACAACGTTTTTTTTTAAAAAGTGCACACCTTGCAGAAGGTGCTGGCCAAGTCCCTGGGACTCTTTTCACATTTCAGCCATTCTTATGTGGCAAGGAACTTCCTCCTGGAAATGAAGCAACAGAACAGTCTGCCATTGCACCGCTTAACCCACGACGTTCCAACTTGCTAAAATACCTCCTTGCATATGCTGTAACATCTGTACAAGCAGCAAAATGCAGTAAATGATATCATCATGCACCTAACCACCTCAGCAGGGATCATGCAATGTTTTGAGGTCAGGCAGTGGCAGCTAATCAGAGATGCCTGTCTTCTAAGAGGCCACCAGATTTGTCTCTATGTACAACTGCGGCATGAACAATGTCATTCCCCTGATATTTAAAGGGAATCTGTCACCAGGATAATCGCTATTGAAGTAAAGCCATAGCCTAACAGCACTTAGTACCTTATTTCCAGATGTGCCTTTGTTTCAGCAATAGGTGTTTTCTATCTTCTGAAAATCCAGCTTATTTGGGCACCTTATTGGCTCATTTGCATACCAGAGGGGCGTCACTCTTGCAGGAAGGAGCCTAGGGCCCAAGCCCGCCCTCATGCTGAGAGCAGAGAAAAGGGGGGCAGAGTTATGGCTTGAATGTGATGATAGAAAACATCTATTGCTGAAACAAAGGCACATCTGGAAATAAGGTACTAAGTGCTATTAGGCCATGGCTTTATTTCAAAAGCGATTATCCTGGTGACAGATTCCCTTTAACTTAGAGCAGATGCTCACACTGATGCAACAAGGGATAGTGGGAGACGAACAGCTTCCACATCTTGCTGGCTGCCCTGGGTAGCTGTTAGGATTCCACACAGGCAAACTCCCATAGAGGAGGAGGTGAAGGGGGAGGAAAAGGAGATTGTATGGGGGAATAGACAGAAAGAACTGGGTCCCTGGACACACTGATTAGTATACAGCTTGCTTGCTTACATACTGATGATATTAGATAGTAACATACTGTAGTTTATTAGGCTGAAAAAAAAGACATCTATTCAGCCTGTTATCCTGCAAATCCAGAGGAAAGCAAAAAAAAAAAAAAGCCAATTTTTTTTCATTTTAGGGGAACAAGAATCCTTCCTGACTCCTATCATGCAATCAGAATAACTCCCTTGATCAATGACCCTTCTGCATTCTAGTAAATATAACGTTTAATATAATTACACTCCAGAAACGCATCCAGGAACATTTTGAGCTCTTTTAGTCCTTCTCAGACAGAGTTCTAGTCTCACTGCTCTTACAGTAAAGAATCCTCTTCTATGTTTGTATACAAACCTTCTTTCCTATAGACACAGAGGATGTCCCCTCATCACAGTCACAGTCCTGGGAATAAATAGATGATGGGAGAGATCTCTGTACTGACCCCTGATATATTTATAATATCTATATTTATATCTATTTTGGAGGGGCTTTTTAAAATTTTCTTTTGTGTTGTATATGTGAGGGAGTGGCATCCCCTGTGAACCTTGCACTCCCATCCATCTACCTGGTGCTTTTAATCAGAGTATCTCATGGATCCTACTTTGCCCTGAAACTTGTAGGCCAAAAGCCCAGGAGAGGCATGATTGTTAAAATAGGTCCTGTCTGTTAGAAGCCACCTTGACACTGGTAGATGCACAAAGAGCTTCTACTTTTCATATAGTAAGTATAGCAGTAATTAGAGATGAGCGAGTAGTGTTCGATCGAGCCGGTATTCGATCGAATACTACGCTATTCGGCATACTCGATTTCAATCGAGTATAACGGCGATGGCGCACTTAGAATTCGTTTCCCCTCCCACCTTCCCTGGCGCTCTTTTTCCACCAATCAACATGCAGGGGGGGTATGACAGGCACGCTGAGCACGCTGGCAGCGCGAAAACAGCGTCTACATGGATTGGCTGGAAAAACCATGTGACCTCGAATATTAAAAACTCAGCTCTTCCTGCTCGTACGCATATGCTGCGTGAACTTAGTCAGGGACAGAGGCTGGAGAAGGGACAGACAGGTTTTAGCAGTTGGACAGGCAGGAGCGTGATTAAAAGCCCTTATCAGGGCTACTATAGTGCACTACAGTGATAGCTTTACTACAAGATACACTTTACAGAGAACGGCTGCCGTATTCAGGGATAGCTGCTGGAGTAGGGACAGAGAGAGGCATTAGTGGTGTATTAGGTGCTCTGCTACATACCAAACTATATTTGGCACTACTGTTCAGCGTTCTTTTTGGCTGAAAAACCCTGTTATATAACTAGTGTGTATATGCACCATCTGATCTGGCAGTATACGGCTGTGAATTTTATTTTATTTTTTTAAATACAGTTTATTTGGCTCTAGTGTTCTGGGTTCTGTGTGCCTGCAATACCCTTTTGTATACCTGGTGTAAATACCCACCGTCTGTACAGTTAGTACACGGCTGTGTACCTTGAAATATACAATATCTAGGCCTTTTAATTGGCCACTGTACTGTGCGTTCTCTTGCTAAATTATTTCACATACCTGGTGTAAATACCCACCGTCTGTACAGTTAGTACACGGCAGTGTACCTTGAAATATACAATATCTAGGCCTTTTAATTGGCCACTATACTGTGCGTTCTCTTACTAAATTATTTCACATACCTGGTGTAAATACCCACCGTCTGTACAGATAGTACACGGCTGTGTACCTTGAAATATACAATATCTAGGCCTTTTAATTGGCCACTATACTGTGCGTTCTCTTGCTAAATTATTTCACATACCTGGTGTAAATACCCACCTTCTGTTCAGTTAGTACACGGCTGTGTACCTTGAAATATACAATATCTAGGCCTTTTAATTGGCCACTATACTGTGCGTTCTCTTGCTAAATTATTTCACATACCTGGTGTAAATACCCACCGTCTGTACAGTTAGTACACGGCTGTGTACCTTGAAATATACAATATCTAGGCCTTTTAATTGGCCACTGTACTGTGCGTTCTCTTGCTAAATTATTTCACATACCTGGTGTAAATACCCACCGTCTGAGCAGTTAGTACACGGCTGTGTACCTTGAAATATACAATATCTAGGCCTTTTAATTGGCCACTATACTGTGCGTTCTCTTGCTAAATTATTTCACATACCTGGTGTAAATACCCACCGTCTGTACAGTTAGTACACGGCTGTGTACCTTGAAATATACAATATCTAGGCCTTTTAATTGGCCACTGTACTGTGCGTTCTCTTGCTAAATTATTTCACATACCTGGTGTAAATACCCACCGTCTGTACAGTTAGTACACGGCTGTGTACCTTGAAATATACAATATCTAGGCCTTTTAATTGGCCACTATACTGTGCGTTCTCTTGCTAAATTATTTTAAAAACCTGGTGTAAATACCCACCATCTGAGCAGTTAGTACACGGCTGTGTACCTTGAAATATACAATATCTAGGCCTTTTAATTGGCCACTATACTGTGCGTTCTCTTGCTAAATTATTTCACATACCTGGTGTAAATACCCACCATCTGAGCAGTTAGTACACGGCTGTGTACCTTGAAATATACAATATCTAGGCCTTTTAATTGGCCACTGTACTGTGCGTTCTCTTGCTAAATTATTTCACATACCTGGTGTAAATACCCACCGTCTGTTCAGTTAGTACACGGCTGTGTACCTTGAAATATACAATATCTAGGCCTTTTAATTGGCCACTATACTGTGCGTTCTCTTGCTAAATTATTTCACATACCTGGTGTAAATACCCACCGTCTGTTCAGTTAGTACACGGCTGTGTACCTTGAAATATACAATATCTAGGCCTTTTAATTGGCCACTGTACTGTGCGTTCTCTTGCTAAATTATTTCACATACCTGGTGTAAATACCCACCGTCTGTTCAGTTAGTACACGGCTGTGTACCTTGAAATATACAATATCTAGGCCTTTTAATTGGCCACTGTACTGTGCGTTCTCTTGCTAAATTATTTCACATACCTGGTGTAAATACCCACCGTCTGAGCAGTTAGTACACGGCTGTGTACCTTGAAATATACAATATCTAGGCCTTTTAATTGGCCACTGTACTGTGCGTTCTCTTGCTAAATTATTTCACATACCTGGTGTAAATACCCACCGTCTGTTCAGTTAGTACACGGCTGTGTACCTTGAAATATACAATATCTAGGCCTTTTAATTGGCCACTGTACTGTGCGTTCTCTTGCTAAATTATTTCACATACCTGGTGTAAATACCCACCGTCTGTTCAGTTAGTACACGGCTGTGTACCTTGAAATATACAATATCTAGGCCTTTTAATTGGCCACTATACTGTGCGTTCTCGTGCTAAATTATTTCACATACCTGGTGTAAATACCCACCGTCTGTACAGTTAGTACACGGCTGTGTACCTTGAAATATACAATATCTAGGCCTTTTAATTGGCCACTATACTGTGCGTTCTCTTGCTAAATTATTTCACATACCTGGTGTAAATACCCACCGTCTGTTCAGTTAGTACACGGCTGTGTACCTTGAAATATACAATATATAGGCCTTTTAATTGGCCACTGTACTGTGCGTTCTCTTGCTAAATTATTTCACATACCTGGTGTAAATACCCACCGTCTGTTCAGTTAGTACATGGCTGTGTACCTTGAAATATACAATATCTAGGCCATTTAATTGGCCACTGTACTGTGCGTTCTCTTGCTAAATTATTTCACATACCTGGTGTAAATACCCACCGTCTGTTCAGTTAGTACACGGCTGTGTACCTTGAAATATACAATATCTAGGCCTTTTAATTGGCCACTGTACTGTGCGTTCTCTTGCTAAATTATTTCACATACCTGGTGTAAATACCCACCGTCTGTTCAGTTAGTACACGGCTGTGTACCTTGAAATATACAATATCTAGGCCATTTAATTGGCCACTGTACTGTGCGTTCTCTTGCTAAATTATTTCACATACCTGGTGTAAATACCCACCGTCTGTACAGTTAGTACACGGCAGTGTACCTTGAAATATACAATATCTAGGCCTTTTAATTTGCCACTATACTGTGCGTTCTCTTGCTAAATTATTTTAAAAACCTGGTGTAAATACCCACCGTCTGTACAGTTAGTACACGGCTGTGTACCTTGAAATATACAATATCTAGGCCTTTTAATTGGCCACTATACTGTGCGTTCTCTTGCTAAATTATTTTAAAAACCTGGTGTAAATACCCACCATCTGAGCAGTTAGTACACGGCTGTGTACCTTGAAATATACAATATCTAGGCCTTTTAATTGGCCACTATACTGTGCGTTCTCTTGCTAAATTATTTCACATACCTGGTGTAAATACCCACCATCTGAGCAGTTAGTACACGGCTGTGTACCTTGAAATATACAATATCTAGGCCTTTTAATTGGCCACTGTACTGTGCGTTCTCTTGCTAAATTATTTCACATACCTGGTGTAAATACCCACCGTCTGTTCAGTTAGTACACGGCTGTGTACCTTGAAATATACAATATCTAGGCCTTTTAATTGGCCACTGTACTGTGCGTTCTCTTGCTAAATTATTTCACATACCTGGTGTAAATACCCACCGTCTGAGCAGTTAGTACACGGCTGTGTACCTTGAAATATACAATATCTAGGCCTTTAATTGGCCACTGTACTGTGCGTTCTCTTGCTAAATTATTTCACATACCTGGTGTAAATACCCACCGTCTGTTCAGTTAGTACACGGCTGTGTACCTTGAAATATACAATATCTAGGCCTTTTAATTGGCCACTGTACTGTGCGTTCTCTTGCTAAATTATTTCACATACCTGGTGTAAATACCCACCGTCTGTTCAGTTAGTACACGGCTGTGTACCTTGAAATATACAATATCTAGGCCTTTTAATTGGCCACTATACTGTGCGTTCTCGTGCTAAATTATTTCACATACCTGGTGTAAATACCCACCGTCTGTACAGTTAGTACACGGCTGTGTACCTTGAAATATACAATATCTAGGCCTTTTAATTGGCCACTATACTGTGCGTTCTCTTGCTAAATTATTTCACATACCTGGTGTAAATACCCACCGTCTGTTCAGTTAGTACACGGCTGTGTACCTTGAAATATACAATATATAGGCCTTTTAATTGGCCACTGTACTGTGCGTTCTCTTGCTAAATTATTTCACATACCTGGTGTAAATACCCACCGTCTGTTCAGTTAGTACATGGCTGTGTACCTTGAAATATACAATATCTAGGCCATTTAATTGGCCACTGTACTGTGCGTTCTCTTGCTAAATTATTTCACATACCTGGTGTAAATACCCACCGTCTGTTCAGTTAGTACACGGCTGTGTACCTTGAAATATACAATATCTAGGCCTTTTAATTGGCCACTGTACTGTGCGTTCTCTTGCTAAATTATTTCACATACCTGGTGTAAATACCCACCGTCTGTTCAGTTAGTACACGGCTGTGTACCTTGAAATATACAATATCTAGGCCTTTTAATTGGCCACTATACTGTGCGTTCTCTTGCTAAATTATTTCACATACCTGGTGTAAATACCCACCGTCTGTACAGTTAGTACACGGCTGTGTACCTTGAAATATACAATATCTAGGCCTTTTAATTGGCCACTATACTGTGCGTTCTCTTGCTAAATTATTTCACATACCTGGTGTAAATACCCACCGTCTGTTCAGTTAGTACACGGCTGTGTACCTTGAAATATACAATATCTAGGCCTTTTAATTGGCCACTGTACTGTGCGTTCTCTTGCCTAAATTATTTCACATACCTGGTGTAAATACCCACCGTCTGTTCAGTTAGTACACGGCTGTGTACCTTGAAATATACAATATCTAGGCCATTTAATTGGCCACTGTACTGTGCGTTCTCTTGCTAAATTATTTCACATACCTGGTGTAAATACCCACCGTCTGTACAGTTAGTACACGGCAGTGTACCTTGAAATATACAATATCTAGGCCTTTTAATTTGCCACTATACTGTGCGTTCTCTTGCTAAATTATTTTAAAAACCTGGTGTAAATACCCACCGTCTGAGCAGTTAGTACACGGCTGTGTACCTTGAAATATACAATATCTAGGCCTTTTAATTGGCCACTATACTGTGCGTTCTCTTGCTAAATTATTTCACATACCTGGTGTAAATACCCACTGTCTGTACAGTTAGCACACGGCTGTGTACCTTGAAATATACAATATCTAGGCCTTTTAATTGGCCACTATACTGTGCGTTCTCTTGCTAAATTATTTCACATACCTGGTGTAAATACCCACCGTCTGTTCAGTTAGTACACGGCAGTGTACCTTGAAATATACAATATCTAGGCCTTTTAATTGGCCACTATACTGTGTGTTCTCTTGCTAAATTATTTCACATACCTAATTATATACCCAAATATTGTATTTGCAACCAAAAAAAAATAAAATGCGGAGGGGGGCTAGCGGAATCGGACGTGGACGAGGACGGGGGCGCGGAAATGCTGTTGGTGGCCTTGTTGAAGCCAGTGGGGATACAATGCGTGCTGGTGAGGGTCAGCCAGGATCCCACTCATCCAGAATCCCTGCCTTTATGGGACAGTTAAGCAGGGGGCGAGTTACACCGCTGTTGAGGCCTGAGCAGGTTGAACAGGTGGTGCAATGGATAGCCGATAGCGCTTCCACACAGTTGTCCACCAGCCCAGTCATCCACACAGTCTCACTCTGACCCTCCTTCCTCCACACCTGGCCATCAGAGTCATCCCACCCTTGACCCCTCCCAGGAGCTCTTTTCGGGTCCTTTTTCAGATGTGCCGGAAGAATCCCAGGAGCTAGCAGAGGAATTTGTTTGTAGTGATGCCCAAACACTTGAGTTTTCGCCATCTCCTGCTGATGTGGACCCTGAACCAGCATCTGTTATCATGAGCGATGATGATGATGAGACGCAGTTGCCATCAAGGGAGGCTGTTGGAATGTCCAGTGGGCAGGAGGAGGAGCAGAGTGAGGAAGAGGAGGTGGTGGATGACGAAATGACCGACCCCACTTGGCCAGGGGTGATGTCCAGCGGGGAAAGCAATGGAGAGGTGGTGGTCTGCGCAGCACCGAAAAAGGCAGCAAGAGGCAGAGGGATGTCCAGAGGCAGAGGGATGTCCAGAGGCAGAGGGATGTCCAGAGGCAGAGGGATGTCCAGAGGCAGAGGGATGTCCAGAGGCAGAGGGATGTCCACAGGCAGAGGGATGTCCAGAGGCAGAGGACAGTCCAGACAGAGTAGTGAGGCCACAGCCAGCACGGCCGAAGCTGTTCCCAGCAGCGGGCAGTCGCGCGAAGCTCCCCCATCGAGGCCTCGTACTTCTGTGGTGTGGAGATTTTTTAATGTTTGTGCGGATGACAAACTGAGCGCGGTTTGCACACTCTGCCACTCATAACTGAGTAGGGGCTCTGAGAAGAGCAATCTGACCACCTCAGGCATGCGGCGTCACTTGCAAGTCAAGCACTGGGCTGAGTGGGAGAGAGCAAACGCAATACAACCTGCTCAAGGTGTTCCTGCCACTGCCTCTTCCCCTTTATTTTGTGCTGCCACTGCGGTCCAGACCTCCAGCCAGGACACCTCCACATCTGCCTCTGCCTCGGCTACTTTGGGGCCTTCTCCTTCAGCCTCCCCTTCCCCCGCCTCTTCGCCTGCACCTTCACACTCCTCGTCCCATCAACTGTCCATCTCGCAGGCGTTCGACCGCAGGCGGAAGTACGCCTCGAGTCACCCCCAAGCCCAAGCCTTAAACTGCCACATCTCCAAACTGCTGGCCCTGGAGATGTTGCCGTTTAGGCTTGTGGAGACGCAGGCCTTCCGCGACCTGATGGCGGCTGCCGCACCTCGCTATTCCGTCCCCAGCCGCCACTACTTTTCCCGGAGTGCCGTCCCCGCCCTGCACCAGCACGTGTCGCGTAACATCAGGCGGGCCCTGAGGTACGCAGTCAGCGCAAAGGTCCACTTGACCACCGACTCGTGGACAAGCGCTTGCGGCCAGGGACGCTACATCTCTTTGACGGCACACTGGGTGAATGTAGTGGAAGCGGGGACGGGGTCGCAAACAGAGACGGCCTACCTACCACCCCCGCCCAAGATTGCCAGCATGGGTTCTGATAAACCCCCCTCCTCCTCCTCCTCCTCCTCCTCCTCTGCCTTAACATCGCCCTCAGCCGCTAGCTGGAAGCGTTGCAGCACTGGCGCGGGGAGACGTCAGCAGGCGGTGCTTAAGCTCATCAGCTTGGGCGACAGGAAGCACAGCGCCCCAGAGGTGAGGGACGCCGTATTGCAGCAGACGGAGATGTGGCTGTCGCCGCTGCAGCTAGGACCAGGCATGGTCGTGTGCGATAACGGCCGTAACCTGGTGGCGGCTCTGGAGCTTGCCGAACTCGATCACGTACCATGCCTGGCCCACGTTTTTAATCTGGTAGTCCAAAAATTTCTAAAGACTTACCCCAACCTGGCAGAGCTACTGGTGAAAGTGCGGCGCTTGTGCGCTCACTTTCGGAAGTCAACTGTAGCTGCTGCTAGCTTAAAAAAACTCCAGCAACGCCTCCATTTGCCTCAACATCGGCTGTTGTGCGACCTGCCGACTCGCTGGAATTCCACCTATTCCATGTTGGCCAGGGTGTGTGAGCAGCAGAGAGCATTGATGGAGTACCAGATTATGAATCCACGCGTGCCTCCAACTCAGCTCCCTCAGTTTGCCAACCACGAGTGGCCATGGATGGCAGACATATGCGATGTACTGCGTATCTTTGAGGAGTCCACCAAGAAGGTCAGCAGCGAGGACGCTATAATGAGCGTAACCATCCCGCTCCTATGCGTCCTTAAAGAATCGCTCATCGCAATAAGGGAGAACGCATTGCACGCAGAGGAGACGGGGGTAGGAGGAGACGCAACGGAGCTACACAGTCAGACCACACTTTTGTCTGCTTCACGGTGGCAGTTGCAGGAGGAGGAGGAGGAGGAGGAGGACGACGTGGAGGTGGCTGTGGAAGAGGAGGAGGATGCTGGCGGCGAGGGTAGCAGTCAGGCTGTGTGCGTCCCATTGGTTCAGCGCGGATGGGGCGGAGAGGAGGCG
>ONZH01029603.1:0-144020 GCA_900303285.1 Rhinella marina | reverse complement strand
AGCCTGGAGATGCTGCGCTATAGACTAGTATAGATTGAGGCTTTCCGCAACCTGATGGCGGTGGCTGTCCCTCAGTACTTGGTCCCCAGCCACCACTATTTTTCATGATGTGCCGTCCCAGCCCTACACCAGCACGTGTCAGAGAACATCATCCGTGCCCTGACCAACGCGGTTACTGAGAAGGTCCACCTAACCACGGACACATGGACAAGTGCTGGCGGGCAGGGACACTATATCTCCCTGACGGGACAATGGGTTAACTTGGTGGAGGCTGGGACCAAGTCTGACCCTGGGGCCGCTCATGTAATGCCCACACCAAGGATTGCGGGGCCTACCTCGGTCATGGTTTCTCAGACTTATTATGCCTCTTCCTCCAACCCCTCCTCCTCCTCCTACTCTCAAATACAATCTGTGAGCACGGCGCCTTCAGTCGGTAGCTCTAGGCACAGCAGCACTGCCGTGGATAAGCGCCAACAGGCGGTGCTGAAACTGCTGAGCTTAGGTGACAAGAGGCATTTCCGCAAGTCAACCACAGATGCTGCCACTTTCAGTGCAGTGCAACGGCGCTTACAACTGACAGCTCACCGACTGTTGTGCGACGTGCCCACACAATGGAATTCCACATTACACATGTTAGCCAGGGTTTACCAGCAGCGCAGAGCGATTGTAGACTGTCAGATGACAACTTCCACGAGAACTGGTAGTCGGGTTAGTCAGCTTCCTCAAGTCTATAATGAGGAGTGGACGTGGATGTCTGATATCTGTCAGGTGTTAAGCCACTTTGAGGAGTCAACACAGATGGTCAGCGGCGATGCCGCCATCATCAGCATCACCATCCCACTGCTTTGTCTGCTGGAAAACTCACTGCTCAGCATGAAGTCAGAGGCTTTGCGCTTGTCACAGGAGATGGGGGAAGAAGATACGTTGCTTGATAGCCAGACGACCCTCAGGTCTGTTTCTCAGCGCGTATTGGAGGAGGAGGAGAATGAGGAGGAAGAGGAGGAAGAGAAGGAGACTGTTGGCGAGACTGAAGAGGGTACCTATGCTCATTCCTTCTTATCTGCTGAGCGTGTATGGGCTGAAGAGGAGGAGTTGGAGGAGGAGGAAATGGAGAGTCAGCCTATTGAGGAAAGGGAATTCTTGCGTGTTGGGACTCTTGCGCATATGGCTGACTTCATGTTAGGCTGCCTTTCCCGTGACCCTCGCATTTTTGACAACACCGATTACTGAGTGTTCACCCTCCTGGACCCCCGGTACAAGCAGAACTTTTCCACTCTCATTTCTGTAGAAGAGAGGAGTATGAGAGTGAATCAATATCAACAGGCCCTGGTGCACAAGTTGAAACTATCCTTCCCATCTGACACCGCTAGCGGCAGAGGACGTAGTTCTGTGGGTCAACTAGCGGGGGAGAGGAGGGGAGCAGGCAGCTTGTCAAGCACTGGCAGAGGAACACTCTCCAAGGCCTTTGCCAGTTTTATGGCACCCCAGCAAGACTATGTCACTGTCCCCCAGTAGGGGGGAGCTGTTAAGAAAGATGGTGAGGGAGTACCTAGCTGACCATACCAACGTCCTGCGTGATCACTCTGCTCCATACAACTACTGGGTTGCAAAGCTGGACACGTTGCCCAAACTGCCGCTGTATGCCTTGGAGGTGCTGGCCTGCCCTGCCGCTAGCGTGTTGTCCGAGCGGGTCTTCAGTGCAGCTGGTGGCATCATCACTTATAAGCGTACAGGCCTGTCAACTGACAGGCTGACTATTATTGAAATGAATAAAGCCTGGATTTCACCAGAATGCAAATCTCCAGCGGGGGAAAGCAGCTCAACATGAAGATTCTTTATGTATCCTCTCCTCTCCTCCTCCTCCTTCTCTTCTTACACAAAGCCAACAGGCCAACAATTGCCAACAGGCAATGTTTCTGAGGGCCAACTGGCGCTCTATACAAACAATGTTTACGGAGGGCCACCTACAGGCCCTCTCTCCAATAAATTTTTTAGGAGCGTCAACTACAGACACTCAAATACAATTTTACAGGAGGGTCAACTACAGACACTCCAAAAACAATTTTACAAGAGGGTCAACTACAGACACTCCAAAACAATTTTTTAGGAGGGTCAACTTCAGACACTCCAAAACAAATTTTTGGGAGGCTCACCTACAGCCATTTGACTGCAATCTCAGTCTGACCAAGGCATTGGTGATGTCACTGCCATGCTGTATCAGTGTAAAATTTTATGTGCTTCACCTGCTACCTGAGTGTAACTTGGTCACTCTGGATTCACCGCCATGCTGTTTCAGTGTAAAATTTTATGTGCTTCACCTGCTACCTGAGTGTAACTTGGTCACTCTGGGTTCACCGCCATGCTGTGTCAGTGTAAAATTTGATGTGCTTCACCTGCTACCTCAACTAACTTGGTCACTTGTTGGTGTCAACACTAGAGTGCGGCTACTATACCGCACACGACAGAATTGTTCACTGCACTGTAGTATATATAACTGAGAGAAAAAAAGGAATTTTTAGACTGCGGCTAATTTAACGCAAACCACTCCATTTTTCACTGGACTGTAGTATATATAACTGAGAGAAAAAAACGTAGTCTTAAAATGGCGGCTATGTTACCGCAAACCACTACATTTTTCACTGGACTAAAGTACATATAACTGAAAAAAAACGTAGTCTTTAAATGGCAGCTATTTTACCGCAAACCACTACATTTTTCACTGGACTGTAGTACATATAAATGATAAAAAACGTAGTCTTTAAATGGCGGCTATTTTACCGCAAACCACTACATTTTTCACTGGACTGTAGTATATATAAATGAGAAAAAAATGAAGTCTTTAAATGGCGGCTATTGTACCGCAAACCACTCCATTTTTCACTGGACTGTAGTATATATAAATGAGAAAAAAACTTAGTCTTTAAATGGTGGCATTTTTAAGGCAAACCACTCTATTTTTCACTGGACTGTAGTACATATAACTGAGAAAAAGCGTAGTCTTTAAATGGTGGCTATTGTACCACAAACCACTCCATTTTTCACTGGACTGTAGTATATATAAATGAGAAAAAATGTAGTCTTTAAATGGCGGCTATTTTACCGCAAACCACTACATTTTTCACTAGACTGTAGTACATATAACTGAGAAAAAACATATTTTATAGACTGATGCTGCTGTACAGCACACTACAGAATTGTTCACTGGACTGTAGTATATATAAATGAGAAAAAAACGTAGTCTTTAAATGGCGGCTATTTTACCGCAAACCACTACATTTTTCACTGGACTGTAGTACATATAACTGAGAAAAAACGTAGTCTTTAAATGGCGGCTATTGTACCGCAAACCACTCCATTTTTCACTGGACTGTAGTACATATAACTGAGAGAAAATACGTATTTTATAGACTGACGCTACTGTACAGCACACTACATAATTGTTCACTGCACTGTAGTATACATAACTGAGAGAAAAAACGTATTCCCTAGACTGTACAGCACACTAAATAATTGTTCACTGCACTGTGATATACATAACTGAGAGAAAAAACGTATTCCCTAGACTGACGCTACTGTACAGCACACTGAATAATTGTTCACTGGACTGTAGTATATATAACTGAGAGAAAAAACGTATTCCCTAGACTGACGCTACTGTATAGTACACTACATAATTGTTCACTGGACTGTAGTGTATAGAAATGATAGAAAAAAGTATTCCCTAGACTGCACTACAGATCCCAGCAAGCCAAGGTACAGCAGCAGCACCAGCAGCAGCAAAAATGAGTACTGAGAGGACTTTGGGCAATTTCTTTTGGGTTTCAGTGGATCACGTGCTGTCCCTTCTGCCACCAGTCGCTGTGCACAGTGTGCAGCCAAGATGGCGGTAGCTGCACTACAAGTCCCAGCCAGCAGCCAGGAGGAGACCAAAAAAAAAGGTGCTTGTAGCCCTTACAAGGGCTGTTGGGTTCTTTGTGGGTGATTCCTGCCCAACCAACATCTAAATTCAGGCCCTAACACTCTCCCTGACAGACAGCAGCTCTATCCCTAATCTCATGCAGACGGCGTATGACGCGAGCAGCGCGGGACCAGATTCTTATATTCCCAGGTCATCTGATCTGGCCAGCCAATCCCTGCTATCGACTTGTAGGGGCCCCACGTGATGCTAGGAGATACCAAAGTCTCTCCTGCATGTTGATTGGCTGAGAAAAGGCGCCTAACATGCCGGAAGAGGAAGATGCCATTTCCTCGAGGATCGCGATATGTTCGTCCGAGTAGCGAGCATATGCGAATACCCTAATGCTCGAACGAGCACCAAGCTCGGATGAGCATGTTCGCTCATCTCTAATAATAAGCCATAGAATGAAGGGAAGAGATTAATTTTACCACACAGATAAAGGCGTAAAAACGAAACCCATAAAACTAAGATGGAATATTTTTTTTCTCCCAATTCCACCCCATTTGGATTTTTATTCCAGCTATCCACTACATTGTATTCAATATTAAATGGTTCCATTAGAAATAAAACTTGTCCCACAAAAGACAAACTCTCATATGGCTATGTGAAGAAAAAATAAAAAAAAGTTATGGCTCCAGGAAGGACAGAAGTAAAAAACTGAAACTGAAAAAAAGGAAACCACCTAGTCCTGAAGGGGTTAAAGAGTAACTGTAATTTTATTTTTTTCATAAATGAATAGAATAGATGGATATGAGAAACTCTGTAATACATTTTATCAAATAACAATGCTTCGTTCTCTTCTGATCAGACTGTTCTCCCATTCTCCTTTTTACTAAGTCTCAATCCACTGCTCAGATCAGTCCTCAGTGAAGAAAGGTTGCCTGCTAAGTGAAGGATCAGAATACATTGAAGTCTATGGAGAGAGAGAAGGAGGAGAAGTGAGGGGGGAAGGAGACAGGCAGAGGCATCAGTACTGACAGACTGCTGTTGGCTTGTAAGTGATTTACTGTCTAACTTTACTACTTCTGAGGGTGTGCTACAGAAAGTTAGGGAGCAGAATCCCCTCCTTCTCCATGTACACGCTATGGTAGACATGATTTCAGGCAGTATCTACCAACCAGCTCAGAATAAAAATTAGAATTACAGATTGCAGAGATAAAATTGATAAAATTGCCAGATGCAAGTCCAGATACTGACCAGAAATAATGTTACTCCCTGTGTACACCCACATGGCAGGTTATTCTGAAAAATTCCCTGAAAGAAAAGTTTCAAGTGAATAGGCTGGAGCTATCTCAATAAAGTGAATGGGACAGTGAACCTGTAATTACAGTGCCCTGCGAAAGTATTTGGCCCCCTGGAACTTTTCAACCTTTTGCCACACTTCAGGCTTCAAACAAAAAGATAAAACATTTTAAATTTTTGGTGAAGAATCAAGAACAAGTGGGTCACAATTGTGAAGTGGAACTAAATTTATTGGATTATTTAAACTTTTTTTGTAATAATAAAACTGAAAAGTTGGGCAAGCAAAATTATTCGGCTCATTTACTTTTAGTTCAGAAAACTCACTCCAGAAGTTCATTGAGGATCTCTGAATGATCCAATGTTGTCCTAAATGACTGATGAAGATAAATAGAATCCACCTGTGTGTAATCAAGTCTCCGTATAAATGCACCTGCTCTGTGATAGTCTCAGGGTTCTGCATCATGAAGACCAAGGAACACACCAGACAGGTCCGTGATACTGTTGTGAAGAAGTTTAAAGCTGGATTTGGATACCAAAAGATTTCCCAAGCTTTAAACATCCCAAGGAGCACTGTGCAAGCGATCATATTGAAATGGAAGGAGTATCAGACCACTGCAAATCTGCCAAGACCTGGCCATCCCTCTACTTTAATCTCAAACAAGGAGAAGACTGATCAGAGATGCAGCCAAGAGGCCCATGATCACTCTGGATGAACTACAGAGATCTACAGCTGAGGTGGGAGAGTCTGTCCATAGGACAACAATCAGTCCAACACTTTACAAATCTGGCCTTTATGGAAGAGTGGCAAGAGGAAAGCCGTTTCTCAAAGATATCCATATAAAGTCTTGTTTACAGTTTGCCACAAGCCACCTGGGAGACACACCAAACATGTGGAAGAAGGTGCTCTGGTCAGATGAAACCAAAATCGAACCTTTTGGAAACAATGCAAAACGATATGTTTGGTGTAAAAGCAACACAGCTCATCACCCTGAACACACCATCCCCACTGTGACACCACACATGCTGGTGGCAGCATCATGGTTTGGGCCTGCTTTTCATCAGCAGGGACAGGGAAGATGGTTAAAATTGATGGGAAGATGGATGGAGCCAAATAAAGGACCATTCTGGATGAAAACCTGTTGGAGTCTGCAAAAGACCTGAGACTAGGACGGAGATTTATCTTCCAACAAGACAATGATCCCAAACATAAATCAAAATCTACAATGGAATGGTTCAAAAATAAATGTATCCAGGTCTTAGAATGGCCAAGTCAAAGTCCAGACCTGAATCCAATTGAGAATATGTGGAAAGAGCTGAAAACTGCTTTCACAAACGCTCTCCATCCAACCTCAAAGAGCTCGAGCTGTTTTGCAAGGAAGAATGGGCAAGTATTTCAGTCTCTAGATGTGCAAAACTGATAGAGACATACCCCAAGCGACTTGCAGCTGTAATCACAGCAAAAGGTGGCGCAACAAAGTATTAATGCAAGGGGCCGAATAATTTTGCACGCCCAACTTTTCAGTTTTATTATTACAAAAAAAGTTTAAATGATCCAATAAATTTCATTCCACTTCACAATTGCGACCCACTTGTTCTTGATTCTTCACCAAAAATTTAAAATGTTATATCTTTTTGTTTAAAGCCTGAAATGTGGCAAAAGATTGAAAAGTTCCAGGGGGCCGAATACTTTCGCAAGGCACTGTACATCTGCTCGCCACTGCAATGTCGATGGTGAGCAGGTAAAAAGGGAGGAGAGCACTGTGATCGTACAAGCGCTGCGTTCTCTTCAAACAGCTGATTGGCTGGGTACTGGCCGTAGGGCCCAATATAGGGTCATCAATATAGCAAAAGCAGAGAATCCTTTTAAGGCTATATATAATGCAACAAGTTTTTATTAAATAAATAGCAACACATTTTATCAAACAAAAAGCTAACAATTTCAAATAAATTCCTCTTGTAAATATAGGGGAAATATTATCTGGGTTATGCAAGTCTTTCAGGTTTTTTTTCTGTTATTTTGAAGAGTCTCAGTCCTTAAAAAAACAGACTGTATCAGAAGCGCAAACAGATCGATAAAAAGAAACAGTATCTCATGTTTAAAAAAAATGCATGCTTCTTTTAAAAACAATATTCTGTCAAGGTTTGGAAGAGCTGATTATCTAGACTAGAGGATAATAATTTTAATACTTGTGAGATATTCTATTTAGAAGAATTTTTGGTACCTTATATTATGTGTTGTATTTTTTATCATGACAGAATTAATTTTGAGGATCACACAATTTTCAGTTATAGGTAAAATTGAAATTTACCATTTCAGTCAACCACATAAAAACAAGATTCTGTCTGCTCATTTATGACTCAATTTTTAGAGTGATAAAGGTCAATAAGGACATTTCATTTAGAAAAAATATTAGAAGGCTTATGACATTTACGTTTGTAATTATAACATTATATTTTATGATATTTTTTCTGCTTCAGATTTTCTGACTTCAAGCATTCAAATGTTAAGCTGGCGATCCCGCAGTGTGTCCATTTGGTGAAGTATTGCCCCGATGGGACAACCTGTTTGCTTCAAATGAAATGATGAAATCCTTGTTATTATGGCCAATGGATATACAAATAGTTCCCAGTTGTGACCAAGGGAAAGGGAAAGCAGGGAGACAAAATAACAGAAAACTAGTGACAGAATGGCACAGCAAAAACGTACCAAGCCGAGATCAATACCAGGAGACTTCAAACCAGAATCAGAACCAGAAGCGCACACCAGAGTTAGCCAGAGATCAAAACCAGGAGATCATGTCAAATCCAAGGGGTCAAACACAGATTAGAGTCAGGGTACAAGCAGAGGTCAGGAATCTAGCAGCAACTTCACAGAAAAACTGTGGTGTGGTAATTCAGGAGACCAATTGTAGGCAACCTGGGCTGCGCTTCCTGTTCATGTGATGTGTCCAGCGTCACATGACTAGTGGTGTCAGAACGCCCAGTGAGCGCGAGCCACCTCCGATTGGTTGTCGCTACCTCTCCTGGATACCTCACAGAGATCTCCTCATTCATTGCTTTGCTAGATTTATATCAAGCTGGGGCATGTCCATGCTCTCAAAATCACAACTCAGGAGGCATTTAAAGGATGAAACTGAGCATTTGAGCAGGACAAAGAAATAAGAAAAAGAAGAAACAGCAGGTGACGCTATACAGATATATTTTATTGAATAACTCAGTGGCTATACTAAATGTTTAATTACATGCAATTCAGTGGCGTAGCTACCGGGGGGGGCAGGGGGGGCAACGGCTCCGGGCCCAGTGACTCAGGGGGGCCCAGCAAGGATGACCTTGCCTACTATCAGGCGAATACAAGTGAGCGCTTCCATTATGGAAGCGCTCACTTGTATTTAGGGACCCCCATCAGACCTCAGATCAGCCCACCCAGCCACATAGGATTAAAATAAAAAACCTTACTTACCTGTTCTGCGCTGCGGCTGCCCTCCGGTCCGCGCTCTGCTCTCTTCCCTGGCGGCGCGCACTATGACCTGACGCTGCACGCAGCGTCAGGTCATAGTGTGCGCGGGCCAGGGAAGAGAGACCCGTGCAGCGCTTAGACTGGGCCGCCGTGAAAAAGCGGCGGCCCAGCCTGAGGCCCCTTAGTGACCGCCGTAAAAAGGCGTATGGGTGGTCACTAAGGGGTTAAGCTGATGTGAGGTCTGATGGGGGCACAATACGCTGATGTGAGGTCTGATGGGGGCACAGTAGGCTGATGTGAGGTCTGATGGGGGCACAGTAGGCTGATGTGAGGTCTGATGGGGGCACAGTAGGCTGATCTGAGGTCTGATGGGGGCTCAATACGCTGATCTGAGGTCTGATGGGGACACAGTACGCTGATCTGAGGTCTGATGGGGGCACAAAACGCTGATCTGAGGTCTGATGGGGACACAGTACGCTGATCTGAGGTCTGATGGGGGCACAAAACGCTGATCTGAGGTCTGATGGGGGCACAGTAGGCTGATCTGAGGTCTAATGGGGGCACAGTAGGCTGATGTGAGGTCTGATGGGGGCACAGTAGGCTGATGTGAGGTCTGATGGGGGCACAGTAGGCTGATGTGAGGTCTGATGGGGGCACAGTAGGCTGATGTGAGGTCTGATGGGGACACAATACGCTGATCTGAGATCTGATGGGGGCACAATACGCTGATCTGAGGTCTGATGGGGCACAATAAGCTGGTCTGAGGTCTGATGGGGGCACAATACGCTGATCTGAGGTCTGATGGGGGCACAATACGCTGATCTGAGGTCTGGTGGGGGGCACATTACGCTGATGTGAGGTCTGATGGGGGCACAGTAGGCTGATGTGAGGTCTGATGGGGGCACATTCTGCTGGTCTGATGGGGGCACAATATGCTGATCTGAGGTTGGATGGGGCACAATACGCTGATCTGAGGTCTGATGGGGCACAATACGCTGATCTGAGGTCTGATGGGGGCACAGTACGCTGATCTGAGGTCTGATGGGGCACAATACGCTGATCTGAGGTCTGATGGGGGCACATTCTGCTGATCTGAGGTCTGATGGGGCACAATACGCTGATCTGAGGTCTGATGGGGGCACAGTAGGCTGATCTGAGGTCTGATGGGGGCATATTCTGTTGATCTGAGGTCTGATGGGGGCACAATACGCTGATCTGAGGTCTGATGGGGGCACAGTAGGCTGATGTGAGGACTAATGGGGGCACATTCTGCTGATCTGAGGTCTGATGGGGTACAATACGCTGATCTGAGGTCTGATGGGGCACAGTACGCTGATGTGAGGTCTGATGGGGGCACAGTAGGCTGATATGAGGTCTGATGGGGGCACAATCTGGGGTCTGATGGGGCACAATACGCTGATCTGAGGTCTGATGGGGGCACAGTAGGCTGATGTGAGGTCCGATGGGGGCATATTCTGCTGATCTGAGGTCTGATGGGGCACAATACGCTGATCTGAGGTCTGATGGGGGCACAATACACTGATCTGAGGTCTGATGGGGGCACATTCTGATGATCTGAGGTCTGATGGGGGCAGGGGACTGTTAGTTTAGTGATGTAAAACCTGGGGACAGGTTTCCTTTAACATAGGAGTCCCATTGTTTTTTAATCCTATTAATCCTATATTTTACTGCATTATATGGTAGAGTATTTAGAGTAGGGTAGGTAGAAAGTCTATTGTACTGTACTTAACAGCATAGATGATCTAGCAGTTTATATAGTCATCTTTCTAATACAGTATTATAACCACAACTAGTAGTATGTGCCTGTGAAGTTGGAAACGTGCGTTTGGGAAGCCAATAAGTGGGGGGCCCACTCAAGTATGTTTCGCCCCCCCTGTGCTGAACCTCTAGCTATGCCTCTGATGCAATTACAAAAGTGTTCAGATCCAGGTGCTGGTTTGGAAAGTGTAGAATATTTTTAGTAGGACAACCATTTTAACAACCAGATGCTAGGGAAGTGCAGCATCGGCATAGGGACAAGACATATGCATCCAGAGCTGCAGGCGTAAAGCACACATAAAGCTTATGTCTTAATCATGATACCATGAAATGTTTTCTAAAAAAGAATAACATTATTTTCAAGATTTCTGAGGGAACATAAGAATGTAACACATCATTTAAAAAGGTAATTAAAGGGAAGTTATGTAGCATCACTGCTCCCATTGGAGGTAGTCCAGCACAGTGCGCCCTTAGACTCAGTCTTCATTTGATGCTGGTTATAATAGTCTCTTTCCTAAATGAATTGTTAATGACATCCTGTAATTAGCACTGGGAACTTTGATTAAGCTTGTGTCTTTTTGTAGTACTTTTATTCTGCATTAATCATACCTGCGCTGTCAACTACAATATTAAACAACTACTGAAGTCGGTGAATGTGCATGTCACAGCCTTCCTTCACAACAAATATTAATAATCGAGAGGATTTTAAAAGGGTTATGATTGTGACACTGTTATGTCCCAGGAATGGTTAGACATTGCTCATATTCTGCCACTGGAGACCAAAGATAACATGAAAGTGAAGCATGTCTAAGCGAGTGGACCCTACTGTAGCTGGGGTTAACACTGTACCCTACTGCTAGAAAGGCTACGGAAGTGCTTTATTGTGAGTACCATGATGTGATTCACAACTAGACACGTGGTGTAGACCCGGTTTTTATTGAAAGTTTAACATTAAAACTCTTAAAGGCAACCTATCACCACATGTTCTGCGCCTAAACCATATTGTTATACCAACCATGAAAGGATGTCCAAGTCCAAACTGTCCATTGAAGCATAAACTATAAAATGAACTTGAAGGGGTTGTGCAGTGTTAATATATCGATGACCTAGATTCAGTATAGGTCATCAATATTAGAATGGTGGGAGTTTGACTACTGGGACCCCCACCGATCAGCCATCTAAAGAGGCTGTGGGGCTCATGCGAATGCTGCGACCTATTACCTGTTTAACTGCATGTCTTCTAACTTGTAGTGGTGGTGCAGTGTAACTACAACTGTTCGTCCCATTCAAGTGAACAGGATGAGCAGTTGTAGTTACACTGCACTTCCTCTACAAGTTAGACAACTTGCAGTTAAACAGTTAAGAGGCCTCAGCTAGAGATTGAGAGTGAATTATTCAAAAATTCGATTCAGCTGCTTTGCCGAATTTTCCCAAAAAAATTTGCTTTGTGACAAATTACTTCGTCACAAAGTGCATTTCTTTGCAAGTAGTGGGTGCAAAGACAGGGAACGGAGATTGCACCACTCCGTGTCATTGTACCCTCAGATGCCGCATTCATACATGATCACGGCATCCAGGGGTGCACCTCCAAAGAGGCCAGGTGAGGCGATCGCCTCAGGCAGCACCAGGTAGGGGCACGAGAGGGGCAGCAGAAGGGTCATGGGCAATGAGCGCTTTCATTGTGGTAAAGGGGTTAGGTTTAGAAATTGGCATGGGGGGAGGGGCACCGTTTCAGTTTTTGCCTCAGGCAGCAGAAAGGCTAGGTGCACCCCTGACGGCATCTGATATAAATTATAGAGGATTACAGAGGATAGGTCATCAGTCATAACTTTTTGATTTTTCCTGTCTATATGACTAGCTGGCGGGAGGGGCTATAAAATAGCTGGGTATTGTTAGGTGTGTTGCTGTGGCAAACCTTTGAGCCTATAAGGTCTTATTTTTTTGCAGTTGTACAATTGTGTGAGGGCTCATTTTTTGAGAGGTGATCTGTACTTTTTGAGAAGTTGAAATGACAAAAACTGTTGAATTGGCCACTTTTATTTTTTATTAATTATGCCATTCACTATATGGGATTAATATTGTTATATTTTAATAGTACGGGCATTTTCACATGCAGAAATACCCATGATGTGTATTTTTTATTGATTAAGTATTTTGATTTTGGGGAAAGGAGTTGATTTGAACTTTTGTATTTTTGTATTTTTTTTAACATTTGTAGAACTTTTGTTCACTTTTTTAAGTCACCCTTGGTGGTTATAACTGGCAATTATAAGATTGCCTATTGCCTCATTTTCCATATAACAATACAGTGCTGCCACCTAGTGGTCTGTATTGGTATATTCCACCAATAGCTGCCAAAGCCTGCTTCAGGCTTCAGGCTTAGTATAGTGCTGTGATGACTAACCTCCAGCATTCCAGCTGTGTTTACTACGACTCCCAAGATGTACTCTTGCTTGGCTGTTCTCAGAAGTCAATAGAAACGAATGGAGCATGCTGGGATTCGTAGTTTCACCACAGCTGGACTTCCAGAAGTTAGCTGTCACTGGTATAGTGTAACAGGTTCCCCAATCTCAGCCGGGGAACTTCCAGACCGCTCAAATGCCATGGTCACATTTGACGACGGCATCTGAGGGGTCGAATGTATGCAATCAGCCCAATGACTGATTGCATACATGTGCTGGGGGTCTCTGCTGTTTGAAACAGCAGAAACTTGGTGGCTATGGCGCCCGCTGCATGCACAAGCAAGCACCATGTTTAAAGACGCAGCTTCTGCCATAAGTATTTGCAAAGTGATTAAAGGCGTTTCTGGGATTACTATGGGTTTTAACATGTCCATGTAGTTGCTTACCTCATGTATATCTCCAAACCTGTTTTCATCATGTAAACCAATCACTCTGGTTTCATTATATCCTATTATATCCTATATGTCCTATATATCCTTATGTGAAAATATTATGTCACCCTTGTTCAGACAATGCTTGGCTAATATCTGCTAATGTTTTAATTTGTTTCATGTGTGTGAAGACATTCTACTTGATTACCCCCCCCCCACCCACCCACAGGAAGTAAAGGAAGAGATCATTTGATGAATTACATTCATGTTTATAGTGCATCAGTTTGGTCGGGAGGTTTGTTCAGGATCTGCTCTGTTGTTTCAGGTTGAAAAACAATGCAGGAAGCTATTACTTTGTGTCTTATAAATACAACCAAAGACTCATTATTAAAAAAAATTGTCCAATCCATTTGGAACTGTTGGTTATTCTCTCTCCAAAATTTGCCCAAATTGAAAAACCAAACATTTGGACCCACCTCAAAATTTGGGTTGAATCCAATTAGTTTAGAATCCACTCACTCATCTCTAGTAACATGAGCTTTATCTGCTCTGCCGTAACTGGTTTGGCCACTTTATCACAACCGTCATAAATATGCTAAGAACAGCAGTGTAAGCAAATTACTAATATATTGCATATGTGCTAGTTCCCCATGCCATGTGCAGAGTTATCCAATGGAGGCCGCTGGTGGACACGTCTGGTTATTTTATGATTGCATTGATACCAAATATGTTTTTGCTTTTTCAGTAAACTATTGTAAAAAAAGAATTATAAAATAAGAATTAAAAAAAAAAAAGTCAGCATTGGGATTGCAGCTATGCAGTCTTTGGAAGAAGTTTCCTCATTGCTAGTTGTAAAAACACTATAGGGCGGTCATTATGGGGTTGATGATCAGCAATAAATTTCCACTACTTCCAAGCCATGCATCCATGTGAATGCACATATTTCGGATCACATATCATCTCCTCTATTGCTAGTTTTATTCACAAGCCTTGGTTACTTTATTATACTTCCTAATCATTCTTTAGGTGGGTTCATTAATCCTTCTTCAAATATTTCTTCCGCAGCTTATTAATGGACTCTTGGAGCTGAAACACATTAGTGCCTCAGAAATGTTTTCTGTCCTCTAAGCTGTCTACATTCATCTTACTTACATCCACATATATCTGGGGAATTCCAAATGCAGCAAGTTATCATCTGGTATACAGGAATTGGAAACTTACCGGCATGATACATATTCAAGTGTCTGTGGGTCCATTATTTTATAAAAGAAAAAGATTATCCAGAGAACAATTACTCAAAGTAAACTGCATGATATAGAGCAGAAAGAGCTGAGAAGGTTGATATATAATTTTATGGGAAAATATTCAGCACAACATGTAGTTTATTTAAGTTGATCCCTGCTCTGTCTACACATAGGAGTCCAGTGGTCAGTCCTTCGGTTTTTGTATGCACAGTCATATAAGGAAGCCTGTCAATCACTGATAAGGCCACTGACTTGGCTTTTGAGATCAGAAAGAGCAGAGATTTCAGTAAAGAAATTACAGTATTAATGAATCATGCCAACCCATTATAACTGGGCATATTGAAATCATAGAGGGATGTCATAGAGTGATCCTTTCTCAAGATCCCCTCAGTAAACCAAAACAGAAAGTTGCTAAAAATGAGCTAATTCCATAAAACCTGGCCCATGTATGTATTACATGATATTTAGGAAATCCATGGGCAGCTGTGACCATCCTTTGAGGAATTTATTAGGAAATCCAGGGACAGCTGAGGGCAACTCTTTCTGAAGTAGGCCCCAGGCAATCATATAGTCACAAGGCTGGATTGTAAGGTTGTTTAGATGAACCCCTTCAAATATGAATTAAAGTTATTGGAGCATGTCAGTTTTGTGGTGTAAAAAAGTCACAAATGATGGCACATTACCCAATAAATTGCGAATATTAAAGAGGTTGTCCGCTTTTTAGTACTGATGTCCTATTCTCAGGATAGGTCATCAATATCAGATTGGTGGGGGTCTGACTTCCGGCACCCAAACAGATCAGCTTTTTGAAGAGAAGGCAGCGCTTGTACAAATGTGGCCTTCTCTGCTATGTTTACCTGCTTGCCACAGCAATTGCAGTGGTGAGCAGGTGTAATTACAAGTATGGTGTCCCCATTACCTTCTATGGGACGACTTTGTAGTATTCACTTGAAAAATCACAGAGAAGCTGGATTCTAAAACTTAACTTTTAATCAAAAATAGAAATAAAAATAAACAGATACTGGATAAATATCCAAACGTTACATCGATAGGGTAACAGCAATCTATATTTCTCAGTAATGAATAAATATAAAATTAAGATATCTGAGAGGGGAGACCGGGGTATATTGTGGGGTAAAAGATAAAGGGAAGATATCCCTATTTTAATACCTCACGCTACCCCTAACCCAGGGAAGTCACCTGATGGTGGAGACTCCCTGGTCCCATGCCTGGACTGTCTCTCCCTCAGTTCTCCCTGTAGAGGAAAGGGAGAATAGCCCTCTCCCTGTTAGAAAAGCCTCTAGCCGCTTGGACACTACATCTGTCTCCTACCCTCGCCCACTACATCACTGCCTTCCAGAACTGGACTATACTGTCTTGTTGGGGCTGCAGCTTAGGTCATGTAAGAGGTCTATTGACCATATCTACTTTATGACTCTGCTTTTCTTGATTCAATGTGATTATATACTTTGGGCATCTATCATTTGGTGTAAGAAGGGCTTGGTCATCTATGTGAGATTATTGTCTTTTTTTTGGTGATTTATCGACTTATCTGTTGACAATTTTTTCTCTTTTCATCTTACATCTGGTTTGGTACCATAATTCATTATATTTGGCACTATAATCCATTACTTTCTCCTCCTTTTACCAGTTACACTATTATCCTCCCATATTAACCCCTGATGAACCTCACCTGAGGGGAAACACGCCGGGTTTTTCTTTTCTAACAGGGAGAGGGCTATTCTCCCTTTCCTCTACAGGGAGAACTGAGGGAGAGACAGTCCAGGCACGGGACCAGGGAGTCTCCACCATCACGTGACTTCCCTGGGTTACGGGTAGCGTGAGGTATTAAAATAGGGATATCTTCCCTTTATCTTTTACCCCACAATATACCCCGATCTCCCCTCTCAGATATCTTAATTTTATATTTATTCATTACTGAGAAATATAGATTGCTGTTACCCTATCGATGTAACGTTTGGATATTTATCCAGTATCTGTTTATTTTTATCTCTATTTTTGATTAAAAGTTAAGTTTTAGAATCCAGCTTCTCTGTGATTTATTAATTTCTCTAGCTGGTGGTTGATTTTTTCAATAAGGACATTGTTGACACTGTGATATGTATTCACTTGAAAAGGCAGAGCCATCCCATAGAAGTGCATGAGGAAGCCATACTTGTAATTACACCAGTTTTTCCCTGCAATTGCTGTGGAGAGCAGGTAAACAGAGCAGAGAAAGCAGAGCTCATATGAGCACTGCCTTCTCTTTAAATGCTCATGGGGGGGGGATGCTGGGAGTCAGACCCCCGCCAGTGTGATATTTATGACCTATTGTGAGTAGTGTTCAGCGAAGCATTCAATGCGGAATTCAGTCTGAAGTTTAGGAAAACTAGAAGTTTATTTGCAAGTATAAAAACATCATTTTTCTCAGCGATGTGGGCACATATGAACATGTAACCAACACAGATGCCAAGTATACATGAGACAGGTCAGCCAGTTTCATGGGTACAAATCTGCTGACAGATGGTCTTTAATAAATTTGTGCATTTTGCACAGATTGACTTTATACTAAGACTGGTATCTGTAACACCAGTCTTAGTATATTTGCCTCATTGATGGTGATTAAACAGTGCCTTGAAAAAGTATTCATATCCCTTGAACTTCTCCACATTATTTATTGTTACAGCCACAAACTTAAATGTATTTTATTGGGATTTTATTTGATAGACCAACATAAAGTAGCAAATATGTGTGAACTGAAAAGAAAATTATACCTGTTTTTCTAAATTTTTTATAAATAAAAATCTAGAAAGTATAACATGGATTTCTATTAAGCCCCCCTGAGTAAAATACTTTGTAGGACCACCTTTCGCTGCAATTACAGCTACAAGTCTTTTGGGGTATGTATGTATCTACGAGCTTTGCTTATCTACAGGCTGAAATTTTTGCCCATTCTTCTGTGCAAAATATCTCAAGATCAGTCAGATTGGATGAACAGCAATTTTCAATGGGATTGAGATCTGCACTTTAACTGGGTCGTTCTAACACATGAATATGCTTTTTTTTTAATCAGATCATTTTTATTATTTTCATAACAAAAACCATAATAGTCAAAACCAATTACAATTGGTACATTAAGCATTCGAGACAGTACGAAGAATGTACAATGGTATAATTTTGTGCAAATAAATCCAAAATTGGCAAGCATATGCAGTGTCTATCTCCAGTTATTACAAAATTCCCCTCCCCCCAACCCTTAAACTATTCCCAACTCCCCCCTCCCATTCTCCGTGTGGCCACAAACCTCTTCTGACAGGATATTAGTTAACCTCCTAAACCACCAATAACAATACGTACCCAGATATTTATCAAACGTCTAGACTGCTTCCCAGGCCCAGACAGCCATTCTCCATACTGTTTTACAAACTTCTTAACCGTGCCTCTCTTCATATGCACCCCACTTTCCATGGCAATCATATGATTGACCATTTGAATCCATTCGACAGCAGACGGAGGACTCGGCTGAATCCAATATTTCGCAATAGTTTTCCGTGCAATATATAATAATCTAGAAATCGCTATTTTATGGGCGGCCGTAGTCGGCAGTTCTTCCACATAGCCCAAGACACCCACTAAAGGACTTTGTGGCAACTTAATCGAAAAACATTCATCCAATTTTGACACGTCCAGAACATATGGAGTAGGTCAGCATCCGGGACAGCACACCTCGGGCAAACAGCGTCTAAGCGCAAACCCATTTTAAACATAAGTCGTGGCATTTTGTATACTCGATGCATCAAGAATAATTGTGATCTTCTATGCGCCACGCTTAATGACAACGAGGGTACCGCCCCAATACATCCCTCCACTGCTCCTCTGTTATCCCACCTACATCTCTTTCCCATCTGCCCTTAAGAGCTTCCAGGGAATTATGCGATTTTTTGTCTAGCAGATGACTATACACTAAAGATATTAAACTGCGAGAAACCCTCGCCTTCACCACTTCACCACTGAGTCAACCATGGACATGGCAACACACGCCAAAGAACCTTCCCGCTCCTGACATTGAATAGCGTGTCTCAATTGCAAGTATTGGTAGAATACTCTGTGTGGTAGCCTAAATTCTGACTGGAGCTGTTGAAAAGATTTCAAAGATCCATCAGAATATAACTGATTTACATATACAATCCCAGCTCTTTCCCAACTTCCAAAGCCCTCTAACTGAAAGAGTTCCCAGAGCCTGGGGTTTTCTCCAAATAGAGCTATACACGGTACAACCGGTTACTCCCAAGAGACCTTTAACCGTCTCCCAAACTTTATGTAGCAAAAGTAGGGTAGGTTTGCCCTTAGACATTAGGCGGAACCTATGAGAGTCCAGCGCCCCCAAGTGCAGCCTCTCTGACACCATAAATCGCAGCACTAGTTGCCTGCAACTGTTGTATTTGTGCTGAGAGGTAATATACCCAAGGATCCGGCATGGCAATTCCCCTTCTGTCTTAGGCAGCTGCAATTTAGACAGTGCTATTCTCTGGGTTTTCCTTTTCCATATCAGTTCCCTAAACAGTCCCTCCATTCTCTGGAATAAGTACTTTGGAACCCAGACTGGTGCACTATGAAGAATGTATAATAACTGAGGCATGAGAATCATTTTCACCAAATTGGCCCTACCCATGACCGAGAATGGCAGTTTAACCCAGACATCAATTTTTTTCTTCATGCCGTCCAACAGGGGCAGAATACTAGTATCCGCATACATTACGAGTAATCTGTATTCCAAGATATTTGAAGTAATCCACACAAGGAATCGGTATATCCGCCAAGTGTCTCACATCTGTCTGTGGAGAAAGCAGCATTAACGCTGATTTAGTCCAGTTAATGGACAATCCCGAAAACGACCCAAACTGAGTAATAATCTCCATTACCTTGCCTAGGGAAGAGTCCACATCATTTAAGAAAAGTAATAAGTCATCCGCATATAATGCAATCTTTTCCTCCCTCCCTGAATACCCAAAGCCATGGATCTGAGACTCCTGCCTAATGAGAGCTGCCAGTGGTTCAATAGCTATTGCAAACAACAACGGCGATAATGGGCACCCCTGCCTGGTCCCCCTTTCCAACCTGAAACCCTCTGACAATACCCCATTTACACTAATCCTTGCCTCAGGCGCCACATATAGCAGTTTAGCCCAGGATATAAATTGTGGCCTGAATCCCATACGCCTCAGGAGGGCCCACAGGTAGTCCCACTCCACGTTCCCACTCAAACGCTTTTGCAGCATCCAAAGACATTATAGCCTTGCCGAGGGGACCCCCCGGAGCCGCCTGCATATTGAGAAACAGCCTACGCAGATTTACTGCTGTGGACTTTGCGGGCATAAATCCAGATTGGTCAGGATGCACCACCGAGGTTACCACTCCCAGCAATCTGTTTGCGAGAACCTTTTTGCGAGAATCTTCACATCGGCAGTTAATAAGGAAATGGGTCTATAAGATTCCGGTAAAACCGGATTCTTCCCAGGCTTTGGGAGGACAACAATTGTAGCTTCATACAGGGATCTAGGCAATCTCCCAGCATGTTGTGCATCCTGGAATACCTCAAGCAATGTAGGTAATAGATCCTCCCTCATTGTCTTAAAGACCTCTGCTGGTAGGCCATCCGGCCCTGGTGCCTTTTCATTGTTCATACTACCCACCGCTACTTGCAATTCCTCCAACGTGATAGGAGCCTCCAATCCATCCCTGTCCTCCCAAGATAGCGTCTTCAAATCTACGGCTTGCAGATACCGGTCTAACTCTTCCTCGCTATTACAGTGTTTAGATTTATACAATTCCCCATAAAACTCAAAAAACACCCTCAATATATTAGGCGTATCCGTAACCATGTTCCCCTGTATATCTTGCATCGCATGAATGTAGTTCGATTCTTGCTGCTCCTTAGCCACCGTTGACAGCAAATGGCCCACCCCCTCCCCTTCTTCAAAGAATCTTTGTTTCATAAAGAAGCACAGATTATATGCTTGCTCCAGACTATGAGCATTAAGGGATTCCTGTGCCTCTCTCCAGTTAGCCAATGAAGACTGGGTCGGGTTTCCAATATGTGCCATCTCTGTCTCCACCACTCTTCTGCTCAGCTCCTCCCCTAGGGCCCTATTCTTGGATTTAACTTTAGATACCTGAGAGATGAAGACTCCTCTCAGAAATGCTTTTAGCGTATCCCATAGAACCCCTAAAGAAGTTGATCCTCTATTAATGTCCATAAATTCCCGCACCTGTTTGCTAACCTCCACCATACTAATCAGCCTAATCCAGAATGGATTTAATTTCCATCTGCGGCCATTCCTATTCCCTGCCTCTCCTAGGCATAGCGCCACAGATAATAACGAATGATCAGATATCATCCTCGGGGTGTAAGCAACTCCAGTTATCCATGGCAACATAGCACCATTACCTACAGCCAAGTGTATACGAGAAAGAGAGGAATATGTGCCTGAGGCACAGGAATAACACTGCACCCCAGGATTTCTCACTCTCCATACATCTGTTAGTCCCAACTCTGACAGTAGTCTGCCAAACGGAGTAGTATGGTCAGCCGGAAGCGGCCGTCTAACCGGAAACATGTCTAGTTCATGGTTCACAAAGTTATTAAATTACCAACAGCAACGGAAGGTGTGAGGTGGAAACAGTAAATGCTAGTGCTTGTGTAAGGACCACACTGGAGAATGGAGGCGGGATATGAATAAACATAATAATACATTCCACATTAAATACAGAACAATGTAACCCCACAAACCTCCCCTCCACATCTGTCTGAACTTTATGTAATATGAAGGGAATGGCTCTATGGATGAGGACGCTAACCCCTCTGGAATAGGCTGAGTACCGAATGTTAAGCCCACCCTATCCATCGCCTGTTCAACCAGTGTAATGTCTCCCGCGTCATATGCGTCTCCTGCAACCCCACTATAGACGGTGGTAAGGATTTCAATTTATCAAAGACTGCAGTGTGTTTAGTCGGATCTCTAAGCCCCCCTAACATTCCAGGAACACACTGTTACAGACCCCATGATAGCAAATAAGGCATAAACGTGCCAGGAATAGACTTTGTCCTGAGCTTAATAATACACACAATATGACTATGTGAACTATATGCGACCACATGGAGAATCCCACCCCCCACCCATCCCTCCCATAACACCCCAAACCAATCCAAAAATCATCATCTCAACTCTCTACTGAGAGGTGGGGCAAGTACACCTCACCTAGCAATTGCACTGAATATATTGCAGTAAAAGTAATATCACTGCAGTATAACACATAAAGTAGCCGAGGAAAAAAGTCTGGTCATTAATTCAGCTAATCAGACCTCCCGCCTACAGGATGCCTTATGTCATTTACCTCACATATAGAGGACATTAGATATTTAACAGCCCTGCATCCAGCATAACATATCTGCCACCACAACTCCCAATCACATAGCAGAAATAGTGTTCAGACATAAACCCAACGCAACCATCATAACAAGGCTTTAAAGCATGAATTGTCCCAACTCAAAGATACCAGCAAATCCTTTTGCTCCCATTCTGGGCTGGTACACAACAGAAACAGATATCATAGTCACCATTCCACCACGGGTCAGTCAGGGACTGCTTGTCGTAATTGACGCTCATGGACGTCCAGCCATCTTAGCGCCTTCTTGGGCGATTTCAGAAAAGTGGTAGATCCAAGTGCCACAACCCTGAGCTTGGCCGGGTAAATAATCGAGTACGGGACTTGCAATTGACGCAGTCTCTTTTTAATATCTATGAATGACGCCCTCCTTTTCTGCACTTCCACCGAGTGATCAGGGTATAGCGACACACGGGAACCGTTGATCTCTAGGTCAGGTTTTTCTCTTGCTTTACGCAAAATCGCATCTCGATCTTTGTAGTGGAGAATTTTAATGAGCACAGGCCTGGGGGGACGTCCCGGGGGTCCTGGCCTCGTGGGGACTCTATGAGCCCTTTCCACAGCAAACAACTTAGATAAAACTCCCTCTCTAAATGTCTGATTTAGCCATTCTTCAAAGAACTGATCGGGGTGATTGCCTTCAGCCCTCTCAGGAACTCCTACCAGTCTTATATTGTTCCATCTAAGATGATTCTTCAAATCGTCAACTTTGGCAAAAATAGCTGCTATATCATGCGGGTTCTTCTGAGCGGTAGCCTGCAGGGGGGGAAGGGCATCTTCCATATTGCTCACTCTCCCTTCAAACGCAGTAGTACGTTCAGAAACTTTCTGGATGTCATGTCTAATTATAGAAATATCTTCCTTTATACCCCCAAGCTGGGAATTAAGAGTGATCAAAGCCATATTGCATTGCTTCACTGAGGTGAATACATCAAGGATGGTGGGAGAGGTACTGGCATCTTCCTCACCAACCGCCATGTCCTCCTCCGCTGACAATCCACCTCCATCCTCAGCCATCCCACATGCTTCCTCCTCACAGCGCTCAATCTCAGGTACATTACCCCCGCAGGTCGCCGCATCCATGCCCCCAGCGCCCTTGCTGCCATCGGGTGTATGGGCAAATCTTTCCAATCTGGCCGCCACCACTCTCTGCCGCTCCTCTCGCTCCACTCCATGTGCTCCAGCGCCATCTTGGTTCTCCTGGCCGCTCCCCCTCTCCAGGCCTCTGGCGGTGTTTGCCCTTTTCCATGCTGCTACTACAATCTCCACACTGCTCCTCCGACCACAGAGCAGAAAATCAATGTTTGCACACTACTGGACAGGCCAACAGGATAAAAGAATTGTGAGAGGAACGGGTCTGGTGGCGGGAGTTCCTCGCTGCACGTCTGCTCACATCGCGCGCTAGGCCATGCCCCACATGAATATGCTTTAATCGAAACCACTCCATTGTAGCTCTGACTGTATGGTTAGGGTCGTTATCCTGCTGAAAGGTGAACTTCCTCCCTAGTCTCAAGTCTTTTACAGCCTCTAACAGGTTTCCTTCAGGATTACCCTGTATTTAGCTCCATCCATCTTCCCATCAACTCTGACCAACCTCCCTGTCCCTGCTGAAGAAAATCATCCCCACAGCATGATGCTGCCGCCACCAGGTTGCACAGTGGGGGTGGTGTGTTCAGGATGATGTACAGTGTTAGTTATCCACCACACATAGCGTTTAGCATTTAGGCCAAAGAGTTCAACTTTGGTCGCAACTGACCAGAGCACCTTCTTCCACATGTTTGTTGCGTTCCCTACATGAATTGTAGCAAACTTCAAATAGGACTTCTTATTTCTTGTTTAAAAAATGGTTTTCTACTTCCTATTCTTCCATAAAGGCCAAATTTGTGTAGTACACGACTAATAGTTGTCCTCTGGACAGATTCTCCCACCTGAGCTGTGGATCTCTGCAGCTCCTCCAGAGTGACTGTGAGTCTCTTGGCTGTTTCTCTAATTAGAGCTCTCCTTGCCCGGGCTGTCAGTTTAGGTAAACAGCCATGATTTGGTAGGTTTGCAGTTGTGCCATATTCCTTCCATTTTCAGATGGAGAGGTTCAGAGCTTGGGATATTTTTTTATAACCTAACCCTACTTTACACTTCTCCACAACTTTATCCCTGTCTGTTATGTTCCTTGGTTTTCAAGATGCTGTTTGATCACTAATGTGCTCTAATAGACCTCTGAGGCCGTCACAGAACTGCTGTAGTTATACTGAGAATAAGTCACACACAGGAGGACTCTATTTACTAATTAGGTGACTTCTGAAGGCAATTGGACACACTAGATTTTATTTAGGGGTACTTGAGTACAGGAGGCTGAATGTAAATGCACGCCACACTTTTCAGATTTTAATACATTTTGAATGATTTTCCTTCCAATTCGCACATACTTTCTACTTTTTGTTGGTCTATCTCGTATAATCCCAAAAAAATACATTTAACTTTGTGGTTATAACGTGAAAAAATATGGAAAAGTTCAAGGGGTATGAATACTTTTTCAAGGCACTGCATAAGACATTGCACAATGCAATTAAAAAAATATACATCCCTAAAAATGCTACTTATATATGCATCCTTAAATGTTATCATATAACATGTGTCCATGTGGCACTCAGGTCCCTACATGTGGCTCACTAGTCCAGTAGTATTGAGTAGTATTTTGCACTAGTGATGTCATAGCATTACTGAAACTTGACAATAGACTCAAATATATCCCTTGCACTTGCCACAAGAATCCAATACAGAGAAAGTGTAATGAGGAATTAGGAATAAAGTAGGAATGAAGTTCTTCATATGAAGGTGGTATTGTAAAGGCTTTATTTCATTCTGTTTCAGGAGTTTCCTGTCCCTTCATCAGGTCCAAACACAAATGACAAACAATCCACCATTTTATATTTGTAGACCCATCCAGAAGTGGGAGGATATGCTGTGGTCACATGTTTACAAATGGTAAATGCACACTATACAAGTTAAACCTCATTTAGAAAAATGTGATTCTTTCACATTTTGAATCAAATTCACATCTGAATATTTCATGTGTAATAGTAAAAAAAAACAAGCATTTAAAGGGAAACTGTCACCAGTGACTTCCCTATCCAACTGTTAGCACAGACACATAGCTGTAGATCACCTGAGCAAAACACAGTTTTTCTTTGGTTGATCAAAAGCTCTGTTCCTGAGTTATGATACATTTTTTAACATGCAAATTAGGTATTTGGTGCAATGAGGGTGTCACCATTGCTTTTGTTGCACTCAATCTCCTTTCATTTCTATGGCTAGCCCCTCCCTCCCTGGCCCTAGGGGCGCACTATAACCTGATGCTGTGTGTGATGTCAGGGCATAGTGCAACACTGGCGCCAGAACACAGTGCTGTGCTGCAGATAGAGCCAAAGTGGTGGCTGCTGTGCCTGGTGAAGGAGAGGAGAGTTAAGGTTTTAAGGGTTTTTTTGCCTGGTCTGAGGTCTGCAACTCTGCATTTAGGGGAAGGAGGGTTTGGGTGGGGGTTATGGACAGCCAGGGATCTGAATGAATTTGAGGCATGATCTTGGTCCAGCCTGGGTGTGTATGAATTTGGCAGCTGTATAAATTTGGGGTCTCATCAGGGGTCTGTGGGAATTTGGGGGCTAATCTGGGGTTTGATGCATGGTGGACTTGTTGCAGCAGGCTACAGACCACCCTATGCATCCAAAAGGAAGATCAGCAGAAGTTAGAACATGCAATTCATTTACATCTCATCTGTATATAACACAGCAAGTTGCAGCAGAGGTGTGATGAGAAACAGGCCGTGTTACATACAGGAGTAAATGGATGGTGGAGTGTTCTGCTGATTTTCATTTTGTTGGATGCATGGTGTTCTGCAGCAGAACACTGTCCATTTGCATCTCTATATATAAGTGCTCTAAAGTATAAGTTGCTGGACTACAGTTAAGACCTCCAGCACCCTATAGGAAGAACTGAATGGACAGCATACCTCACAGCATTATTTAATGTTAGGGGAGGGAGGGATTAACAAAAGTCAACAAAAAACCTGAATAAAATTGAACGTGTATATCCAGCCCTAGGATGCACCTCTGCAGTTATAAAAATGCATTGGGGGGGGGGGGCTACAGGTTTGGGGGCCCACTCAGATTTGTTTTGTCCCCCTTTGCTTAACCCCTAGCTACACCTCTGATCTGAACCGCACTACAATAGGCTATAGTTATACTGTCTATTGTTTGTTGCTTATGATTTTATTTTTTCACTTTACACAAGGGTAAGAGATTTACAGTATTATGTAAGCATACCTATCTATCATAGACCTCGTCACTATTAATATTCGGTGTGATACAATACCACTGAATATGTGAATTTGCAAAGGCTGGGGAACTCTCCTCTTAGTACTTTTCATAGCATTGGCCCTATCATCTTGTCTTAAAGTATTATTTCCCATGTATTAAGATCCTTCAAAACTATTACATAAAAGACCTTTTATTTGTAAAGCCTATTAATTTTCAACAATCAATGACTAAGCAGGAATAGGTGAAACCCCATATTAGAGCTATGCACAAAAGGATGCTGAAAATCAGATAATGGGATGCAATGAAGTGCAGTATTGTTCCCTTGTCATTTACTTTTTACCTAGCCCTCATTATTAATATGCTTCCGAAATATATTCTCCTCTTCCATTCTTCCTCCCACATGTTTAAGAACACATTACAGTGAAAGATTGATGGAGACGGCTAGCAATGCAGCATCTAAACCATTGCTTTCATATTTGAGAAAAATGGAAAAGGTCACCTACTAATTGCGAAATATATATGTGAGCAGCATAAAGCATTATATATACACAAAAAGAATGAGGCAGCACTCTAGATGCATCGAATGGGTGTTGGACCCATTTATTCCCCAAATAGCAATGTTTCAGCCCAGCACAATGAGGCTTTTGTCAAACTTGACAAAGGCCTCATTTTGCTGGGCTGAAACATTGCTACTTGGGGAATAAATGGGTCCAACACCCATTCGATACATCTAGAGTGTTGCCTCATTCTTTGTGTTTGGATTCATCAGTAGATTACCTGCCCCTCTTCGCAGAGGGATTGCACCCATACCTCACATACTGACTGTGCTGCTATATATATAAATGTTAAAATGCAATGCACTGTATACACGGACATTCCTTGACGTTGGATTTCAGGATGATGTTACCATACAAAACATTTAGTGAAAATATAGAAATGGTTAGAAGAATTCAATGATACCGGCGACTATAAGACAGTCAGTTTATTTTTTGTCCCTGAATTACAGAATTCATCCATTTTATACTTTTATGGTAATAGAGAAATAGCAGTAAATTATTTCCAGTATAAACCTCATAGGGCACATGACTCGTGCTTTAGTCTCCTATGCATCTGATCACTGGTAAAATGGATCGGCCACAAGTGTACATCATTTATTAATGAAATCTGACACCAGTGGTTAGAATAATAGGATACTTTTCTGCATCAGATCAATAGCATATAAAGTTGACGTATAATTTGGTCATTTCCACCGTGTTGGTCATTTTACCTTCCAACATAAGGTTGTGAAATTTCATTTTATAGATGATTTTCTCTCCTTCCTTAAAAGGATTTTCCAAGATTTTTTTTACCGATGACCTATAGTGGTGCTCCTTCTCGCAAATCACCAAGCACAGCACTGTACTTTGGATAGTGGCTGTGCTTGGTATTGCGCTCAGCCCCATTCACAGGAAAAATTGGATTTGCCGCAAAGTGGAATTTCCTTGTGCTTTTGCAATATGCTGCCCCCCAGGGCTGATCGTGTCCCAGTTCAATAAGAATGCCTAGTGGTGTGGTGCGGTCTTAATAGTATGTGTGTGTTTCACAGTGCTCCTACTAGGATATTGTCGGTGCCCAGGGTTAGACTCCGAAGCAATAAAGGGGAGAGTAATGGTGGAGGTGGACAAATAGACAAGTTTAGACTCTTATAAAGTTCAACAGCTTTACTTGAATAAACTTGTATCCAGACAATGTTCAGGCTTTCTTTTGGTTCCAGCAGGTTTTGGCATAAACTGGCAGGCAAACTTGAGTATTCTGCTTTATCTCTCTCTCTGCTGTGCTAAACTCTGCTTTAGTCTGGTAGCTGGACTTTAGGACTGTTCTGGTACCTTTGGAGTGAAGTGCCTTTAGCTGTTTACCCCATCGCAATGGTCTGTCTGTAAGTCTGCAAGGAGTCAGGGTGATTCTCCTCTCCTTCAACTCTAGACTAAACTAAGACTTACTGAAAACGTCCTGCAGCCCCTCCTTTGGTAGGAAACGGGACTGGCTCACTTTTGCCCATAAGGGGGAGAATGGAATGGTAAGTTCCATTCTATCTTAAGATCTCTCTGCCATATTCGCCACCACCTGCTGGTGACCCAGATATATAACATGTAATACAACAAATAACAGTTACATAGCAGAACAATCAATACACAGTGTAAGAGCACTTGGAATAAGTAAACAGATTACATTCTTGATTAGCCCTTAGAGACAGTAGCAGGGTATAGGAATGGTAATACCACTCTGGGATATTACACTTTGTGGTAACAAATCAATTTTCCCTGAAATGGCGGTAAAAACTAAAAAAATACATACCTTATCCATTTGCACACGAAGAGGCTGTTGCAGCCATCTTAATTGAAGATACCATGTGAAATCTTGCGCTGGGTGACACATGACATCACCATGCCAGCACGCCTGGCCAGCATGATGACATCATCACATTGGCGCGGTGTTTTCAATCAAGATGGCCTCGACTGCCTCTACATGAGCAAATGGATAAGGTGAGTATTTGTTTTTATTTTTACCCTGATTAACCCCTGAAAAGCCTAAATGGAAGCCTGAGATGATGCGATCAGCGATGAACACGGCATCTGAGGGGCTCAATGACAAGGGGGCGCGTGATCGCCTTTCCCCATCTCACTACATACAAAGAAATGCGTTTCATGACAGAGTCATTCGTCACTAATCGAACTTCTTGAAATTCGGGGAAGCAGCCAAATCAAATTTTTCATAATTTTGCTCATCACTAGTCAGTATAAAAATCTCTGAAAACCCCTTTTAGTATATATGCTGATGTAGTTGTTTACTGCGTCATCCTATGTTTTTGTTTTTGTTTTTATTTGGATTCTCCTGACCTGTTTTCGCCATGTAAACAATCACTTCTGGTTTAGCACTTCCTGTTCCTGTATCCAACCAAACCCATCTCTGCCACAACTCCAGCACCGCTCCTAAAAACGCCCAGCTAGTCACATAGATACTCCCTTATCACATGCCCTGTTGCTGTTTTGACATGTCCATGGATATAACATCACAGAAAATAATAAGGCGTTGCATGGGCATGGTCATGTGACCACAACCCAAAAGGAAGAACAATAAATGTAAAAGAAATACAATACAAAATAACAGCTACCTTCATAAATTATTATTTTAAAGGATGTTGCTCATGGTTGTAACTACTAAAGTAGCAATCACAGCAGCTGCTATGGGGCCAAGCAACTAAGGGAGCCCATATGCACCCAGACATAAGTTGCAATTAGTGGGGAGGTAAAATGTATATATGGGGCCATGGAAAATTTAATAAGACCCTAGTCTAAATTTTACCATGAAACTTCATGATTACTTCTGATGATTGCTTTGTCCCTTTTACGTGCTGTGAAAGGATCTGTTTATTGAAGAGTGAGCTATAATTTTTATCTGTACCATTGTGGGGTACATACTGTAATGATCTTTTTGATCACTTTTTATTCAGTTTCATTGTTAGGGTTAGGTAACAATCTAAGTTCACGCCACCTATAAGTTGGCTTAATGTTTCCTTAAAAATGTTCCAAATTCTTGCCACATTCTTGAACCCTCTTATGCAAAGCCACACCACTCTCCTGTAAGCCATATCTCTTTAGTAGACAAGGTGTAAAAAGATAGCAAAGTATATACAATGCTTGATAAATGCAGTGCAAAGCTTGTACGCTAGGTTTTTTTTCCCCCGCAAATTGCAACAAAAAATGGCACATTTTCAATAGTAAATCTGCCCACTCTGTCCATTAAACTTTAAAAAAACATTTTCAAAATGTATTTTAAAAAATTAAGTTGCTCACAGATTACAGTACCTGGTATATTGGTCTGTATCACAGTCACCGACCATATAAATAATATTTCAAATATTATTTAAAAAATTCAGTTGATCACAGATTAGTGTACCTGATGTATTGCTGTGTGTCACAGTTACTGACTGTATATTGCCCTGACCTTTTTTCAAAACAAAAATTTAAAGTTAATTAAAAATAAATCAGTTGATAACAGACTAGTGTGCCTGACGTACTATTTGGCATCACTGTGTATGTCAGTGTATGCAACTCTAATTGCAACTCTAATTGACCATTAAAAAATTTTTTTCAAAGTTAATTTTATAAAAAATTCATTTGACCACAGACTAGCATATTGGTCTGCATCACAGTTACACAGCAATTATACAGGATTATTAAAGTAACCATTTTTTTTTAACTTTTAATAGGTTCTGTTGCTCAGTCTGTGGCTGTTCTGTATCCCAGTTAAATAGCAACTATACTGGACTCTGTCCAATAATACAGTGCATTTTAGTGGACACACTGTTTGGCTTCTGATTGTTTTTCATAAATAGACTTAAAAATAAAATATTTGGTGAAAAACACAATAGAAATGGAAGGAATAACATAAGACGAAACACCAATGCCACAACATCCGCCAGTGACAATGTGGGTGGCTGCATCACAAGTAGCAGAAGCAGGATTATCGGCACCAGCCTTTGAGCCAGTAATAGCAGGCCACAGATGTCCTTCGACAGATAGCAAACATATTATTATTGCAGAGGAAGCAAATGACATTGTGGATTTTATACTCCCAGAGTGGAATCAACCTCAACATATGAAATCTTTAAAGGGGTTATCTAGGTTCAGGGCTGAACCTGGACATGTCCACTTTTTCACCCAGGCAGCCCCTCTGAGATGAATATTGGAGCATTTCAGGCTCCAACGCGGTCCCTTGTCCTGTGCTGTATAGCACAGGCAAGGTCTTCTTTGTTTACAAATTTACACTGCTAGGCAGAGGCTTCCACCTAGCAGTGTTCTGGGTGACATCACTGGCACTAATGGGGGGCTTTAGCACTGCCCTAGCTGTTTTAAGGGCTAGGGAAGCGCTAAAGCCCACCTATTATTGGCGGTGAAGTCACCCAGAACACTGCTAGGTGGAAGCCTCTGCCTAGCAGAGTCCCAGTACGTCACCAGATCTAATGAAAAAGCTCTTTCCCTGCGCGTTTCAGCACAGGGTAATGGAGAGCATCATAGCATGAAATGCTCTAATACTCATCTCAGAGTGGCTGCCTTGATGAAGAAGGGGATATGTCCGGGTTCAGCTCTGGACCAAGGGCTTAGTTAAAGGCTCATAGGCCCTGGTGCAAGAGTTCAGCTTGGGCCCCCCTTTCCTTTGTACTTTGTGGCCAGGGGCACAGAAGCACATTGTCTTCGCATTGCCCGAGGCAAAAATTGAAACAGCACCCCTCCTCCCCCCATGCCAAATTCTTGACCTTACCCCTTCCCTCCACCCAGAGGTGTAACTTGACCAGCATGCACTTTCTATTATACTGGTGTCTTCTTATGTGGCACGAGGGTCTTTGGGCCCCCTCCAGCTCCTGGGCATGGTAGTGACTGCTACCTCTGCACCCCCTATAGCTACACCCCTGCTCTGAACCCAGACAACCCCTTTAAGCAGCTGTCATTACATGGGTGCAAAATAATGTCTGCACTGTATATACTTTCTGTGTGGTAAATGTCTAGGGTAATATAAGTAGAACTGTTACAATGTTTACTGTGTTCGTCATTATTTCTAATGCCACTGTTTAATATATGGACATTATGGGGCTACACGCTTTATTGTTGCACAGTGTACACAGTGGTACAATAAAAATGTCAGCTCTGTCACAAAGTGCATTTGTACTTTCTAGCATCCGATTATTCTCAAGAGTTCTTGATTAGAAAGGACTAGAGGCAGACGATGCTGAGAGGCTGATGATCAGTCTTATGGGACAAGACTGTTGACAGAGATCAAATAGAGGGCAGGAAGATAAAGGGATCTTTTCAGCACATTAAATATTGGCAGTCATCTAGAGGTTTATCTAATATACAAATTATTCACATGCTTCATTAATTGAAATATCAATAGATTTTGTTATTGCTGTCTTATTGTATTAGTGGTGTAACATCAATACAATTATATTGCAAAATATATCATTATTTATGTGTGGTTAGATTAATAGCTTTAACCCCTTCAGTACCAAGCCATATTTGGGCTTTGGGACTAAACTAACTAATCTTTTAGTCTTTCATTCTGGTATATGGAATTTATATTTTTTTTATTTTTGCATTGAAGCAGCGACATGGGACCTTCATGTACGATTGTGGGTGAGCATAAATTAGGATTAGAATTTAAATTTGACTATGTTAATTTAGTTTAAGCAAGAAAAAAAAAACATTTTGCCATACTTTTTTTTTTTTTTTAATGTCGGTTTACATTAATTGTATGCTAAGGCCCCTTTCACACGACCGTATGTATTCCGTGTCTGCATAAAAATGGAACGGAAGACATACGGAATGTCTTCCGTAGTGTTCCGCATTTTTGCGGACCCATTGACTTTAATGGGGCTACGGATGTGTTTTGCGGCCAAGTATAGGACGTTTCCTTTTTTTTGCGGGAGAACTTCCGTAATATACGGATGCGGAATGCACACGGTGTGCATTCCGCATTTTTTTTTCTCCTATGGAAAAATGAATGGGTCCGTATGGTTCCGCATCTTATCCACAAAAATGCGGATAAGATACGGAAATGAACATACGGTCGTGTGAATGGGGCCTAAGGATGAGCGAACCAGTTCGGACCAAACCGAATTCGGTATTTTTAGGATGGCAAATGAATGAGGGTGAAAGAGGGTGGTTGTTTGTGACGATATCTGCCAGGAAAATGATCTTAGGGAGACAAGGACGGTGAAAAAAAAACAGTCAGAGACAGTCAGAAATCAATAAATCTAGTTTATTACCAGGGACAGTCAAGGGAAAGGCTATGATTGAAAAAGAACTTCTGTCCGAAAAATAGCACACACAGTTCATTCCTAACTGGTTTGCTCATACTTAGTATACAATTAATGTAAAATAGCATTTTTTTTGTAAATATGGCAAAATGTTTTTTTTTTCTTGCCTACCCCAAATTAAAATAATAAATTTAAATCCTTTAATCTTGTAGATTGCAAGTTCTTGCAAGCAGGGTACTCTCCCCCTTTGTACCTGTCTTTTAATAGTTCCTAGTTTACTGTATTTTATATTATGTATATGTAACCCCCTCTTGATGTACAGCGCCATGGAATTAATGGTGCTTTCAAATTATTAGTAATAATAATAATAAAAATAATAAAGAATTGTGTGTTGTGCACAATAGGGAGAAGCAAGGCAGCTGACAGACGGGTAAAGAGGAGACAGGACCTGTGGCTGTGCCTGCCATCAAAAGTGCAGATGCACCTTAAAAGCAGCTACCTGCAAGCAAATTTTTTTCCCTCCATTTTCACAGAAATCAAAATATAATTATGAATATATATTTATGTGGCGGCAATCTTTCTGTTGAAATTGAGCGTCATACATCAATCGTCCATTTCTGTATTTTTACTTTCCACATGGTTGAAATTTAATTTTTTTTTGGGGGGTGCTTTCAGTTTAATTAGGCAGCATACAGTACATGTATATATGTGATTAATGCAGCAATACCCACAGTGTGACAGCAATCTACCTGTGTGTGTTAAGTTGAAATTTAGCATCAAGCCATAATCATCCATTCTCCATTTACTGTTTGCAGTTTCCACACAGTCAAAATTTATTTTTTTTTGTGCGGGTGCTTTCAATTTAATTAAGCAGCTGTGTATATTAAGTTGAAATTGAGTGTCACGCCTCAATAATCCATTTACGTATTTTCATTTTCCACATGGTTGGAATTTAAATTTTTTTTCCATGTTAAATGTAATGAAACCAGCATATATGTCTGATTACTACAAGACACAAGGTATAGCAGCAATCTACCTGTGTGTAATAACAAGAAAATGGGAGTCAAGCCTCAATTGTCAGTTTTCATGAATTCTATTTCCACGCGGTTGGAATTTAAATGTTTTTTTGGGACTTGATCAATTTAACCACTTCAGATCTGGGCCATTTACCCCCTTCCTGACCAGGCCTAATTTTGCAAATCTGACGTGTCTCTTCATGTGGTAATAACTTTGGAACACTTTTACTTATCCAAGCGATTCTGAGATTGTTTTCTCGTGACACATTGTACTTCAAGTTAATGTTAAATTTGAGTCGATAAATTTTAATTCTATTTATAAAAAATCCAAAAGTTAACGAAAATTTGAAAAAATTCACTGTTTTCTAAATTTGAATCTCTCTGCTTTTAAGACAGACAGTGATACCACATAAAATACTTTTTAATTTACACTCCCCATATGTCTACTTTACGTTGGCACCAGTTTGGTAGTGTCATTTTATTTTTTTAGGACAGTAGAAGGTTTAGAATTTTAGATGCAATTTTTGCAAATTTGCAAAATCAACCTTTTAAAGGACCAGTTCAGTTCTGAAATCACTTTATGGGGCGTACATAATAGAAACCACCCATTAATTTCCTCATTTTAGAAAATACACCCCTCAAACTATTCAAAACTGGTCTTAGAAATGTTGTTAACCCTTTAAGTATTCCACAGGAATTAAAGCAAAATAGATGTGAAATTTCAAAATTTCTTTTTTTCAGATTTTCCATTTTAATCATTTTTTTCCTGTAACACATCAAGGGTTAACAGCAAAACAAAACTCAATATTTATTACCCCGATTCTGCAGTTTGCAGAAACACCCCACATGTGGTCATAAACTGTTATTTGGGGATACGCCAGGGTTCAGAAGGGGAGGAGCAGTATCTGCATTTTCTAACATAGAATTTTCTGTCATGGTTTTTAGGAGAGATAACTTTTTAATTTTGTTTGTGGACTGAGCTGCGTGAGGGATTATTTTTTGTGGGACAAGCTCTGCTTTTTATTGGAACCATTTTGGGGTACATCTGGCTTTCTGATCACTTTTTAATCTAATTTTTGGGAGGTTAATTAAAAAAGCAGTTATGGGACATTTTTCTATATTTTTTTTTACACCGTTCACTTGATGGGGTAGATCATGTAATATTTTTTTAGAGCCAGTTGTTACGGACGCAACGATACCAAATATGTCTGTTTTATTTATTTTTTTAACGTTTTACACAATAGCATTTTTAGAAAAAAAATCATGTTTTTGTGTTGCAATTTTTTAGAGCCTTTTTTTTCATTTTTCTGGCTATGATCTTTTGTGGGGGGTCATTTTTTGCGGCATGAGGTGACGTTTTTATTGCTACCATTTTGGGATGCATACGACTTTTTGATTGTATGATATTATGTTTTTTGGTAGGTGAGGCGACAAAAAAAAGCTGTTTTGGCATAATTTTTATTAGATTTTTTTTACGCAGTTCAGTTGATGGGGTAGATCATGTGATATTTTTATAGAGCCGGTCATTGCAGACGCGGTGATACCAAATATGTCTATTTTATTTATTTATTTTTATTTGTAACATTTTTTTAATGACATATTTGGGGGAAAATTATTTTTTTTATATGTGATTTTTTTTAAATTTTTATAATACTCTATTTTTTTTATTGTTTTATTTTTTATTTTACACTTTGTGTCCCCCATGAGGTCATACAAGACCTCAGGGGGACATTTAACTTCACTTATTTTTATTTTTTATAATAGCCCCAGTTACAGGGGAAATACAACCCCAGAGAGGCGGTACACCATAATACTATGCTGTACAGCCTCAGTGCAGGGCTGATCAGGTCTATGAGAGACCCGGCAGCTCCTGCACTCTCCCGGCCCCGGCGATCACGTGACCGCCGGGCCGAGACAGGAAGCTCAATAGCGCTTCCCGATCTGTATGCGCAGCGCTCGGTGAGCGCTGTGTATACAGCGATCTACAAGGCAGGGACCTGCCTTCTCTTTGGGGTACCCTGCTGTCACTGACAGCAGGTACCCCACTGTGCAGCTCACGATTAGCGTGCAGCTGCTATCTCTGAATGGACGTTTAGAAACGTCCATTCAGAGATAACTAACCACTTCCCAGACGTTTATATACTATGGGCGGACGGGAAGTGGTTAATTACACTAGCATATAGATGATCAACACCAATGCATAGGCCAGCACACAAAAGCATCTGTGATGGATAACACAAGTATACCTAAATAAATTTCCCTTTATTTCAGTGTTCACATACATGTTTCCAATCAATTCTTTTTGTGGTTACTACACCAATAGACTTAGTCTCAACAACCGGTCAAATAAATTGGTGTCTATACATACTCCACCAGTGTATAGTCAATAATTAATCCGTTTAGTTATACATAGACGTACTGTGCATCAGACTCATCGTCAGTGTGCTCTCTATCTACAGTGAGGTCCCATTCTTGAGATTGGAGCAGGTCCCAGAGGTAGGACCCACACCTATTAGAAATTTATGGCATATTCTACTGATATGTCATAAAGGTCCAGGTGGGACAACTCCTTTAAGGGGGTTTACACAGCTATCAATTAATTCCACCTGAGTGACAGATGATCCTTTTACATGGAAGGACAATCTGGCCAATTCTTGTTGATGAGGGTTTGTACAAAATCTTGTTTTTCAATAATTGGACCGTGTAAAAGGTGCCAGTGATCATCTGATGATCAAGCAAATGTGATGGGGAGATGTTCTTCTTTCCTTCTTTCTTTCTTGTCTTCCTTCCACCTCCTTAGACCCACTTTTAATCTATCTAAAAAATAAGAAAAAGAGCAGCTCTAAATCACAAAAAAACACACACCTAACCCAGACTATGATCAAAAGTCAATATAATAAAAAGAAAATGGTTACAGCACACAAAAAATAGATTAAAAAATAGTGGTGTAGCTAGAGTCAACATGTAGTCGTACCCTTATGGACACAGTTTTCATTATAGATATTGAAAAACCAGTCCTCTGGCTATCACACTTATTCGGCAATCACAGAAATTAAGCAAATAGCTTTATGCATTGCTCAGGCATGTAAAATCTCTTTGAGTAATTTGGCAGCTTGATAGGAAAGATAGTAGCCCTTCAGCCAGGTTTCTAACATCTCCACAAAGGTACAGACAAGAGAAAATGTATTTGAATGTAGGGTATAGTTTGGAAAATGATTTCTGATCATCATACAATAGTCATGAAATTGCACCAACTGACACCAGATCTGACCATCATGACTGTCAGGCTGTGGAGTTTTCTTAACCAGCAATGCTATATAGGAAAAATGATCACCGATAGAAACCTGCCTACATATCATTTTCCAAGAGCTGAGAACATTCAGGTCAGTTCTCCAGAACTTGGTTCCAACAATACAATGTTTTAGTGCAGATGAAAATCAGAACAGTTGTGGATTTTATAACTGGCATAGGAAGCAAGAAGAATCTTGGTGTAGAGACTAGAGATGAGCGAATCGAAGCTGACGAAGTGGAATTCGTTACGAATTTCATGGAAAATTCGATTCGGAACGCATGCGAATTTCCTGGCGATTCGTAGTAACCAATCTTTTTTTTTTTTCCCTAAAATGGCCGCAAGCACATCAAGCACATGGCATGACATGGGGGAAGGATTTCTGGGATAAAGAAGTTAACGCCCACAATGCGATCACATGCAGACATGTAGCCAATTAGCAGCCAGCCAGGTCCTGTGATGTCACAGCCCTATAAATAGCTCTGCAGCGCTGGAATCCGCCATTTGCTATTGATGTTAGACCAGAGACAGACGTCAGGAGAGATAGGGCAAGTGAAAGAAAAACTAAAGAAAAGAAATGAGGAGATCAGGGATAGATAATCTGAATTGCACGGATAGGAGAGGGATGATTTCTAGACAGAAAATCAGGCAGTGAAATCGCTATTCTGGTACACTGTGCAGCAGTGAGTGGGCATAAGGGTTAGCCTGTTATACAGCACTGCACTCTGTTCTAAAGGCTGTTTTGGGGTGCTGTATTCAAAGAAGCACCACTACTCTCACTTTTTGCAGTGCAGTAAGAGGGTCAGAGCCTTGTTTGGGGTACATTAGAAAAAAAAATAAAAATAAAAAAATAATAATAAAAATATTTTTTTTTGGGTTGTGTTTGGGGAAAAACATATATAATCCGTGATTGGCAGCTTGTAAATGTGAAAGAAATAGTTGTGGCGTTATTCGCCATACAAATAGACAAGCGCCATATAGTGCTAAATTCTTCAGTGTAGTTAAATTGCCAAAAAATAGTGAATCCGTGTTTGTGGAGTTGTTCTTTTAAAATAACTATTTGCGGCGTTATTCGCCATCCAAACAGAAAAGCGTGACATTGTGCTAATGAAGCCAGTGAAGTTGACTTGCCAAAAAAACTGTGAATCCGTGTTTGTGGATTTGTTCATTTAAAATAACTATTTGCGGCGTTATTCGCCATCCAAACAGAAAAGCGTGATATTGTGCTAACGTAGTCAGTGAAGCTGACTTGCCAAAAAAACAGTGAATCCGTGTTTATGTGGTTGTTAGTTTTAAATAACTATTTGCGGCGTTATTCGCCATCCAAACAGAAAAGCGTGATGTTGTGCTAACGTAGTCAGTGAAGCTGACTTGCCAAAAAACCAGTGAATCCGTGTTTGTGGGGTTGTTCTTTTAAATAACTATTTGCGGTGTTATTCGCTATGCAAACAGAAAAGCGTGATATTGTGCTAACGTAGCCAGCGAAGTTGACTTGCCAAAAAAACTGTGAATCCGTGTTTATGGGGTTGTTAGTTTTAAATAACTATTTGCGGCGTTATTCGCCATCCAAACAAAAAAGCGTGATATTGTGCTAATGTAGTCAGTGAAGCTGACTTGCCAAAAAAACAGTGAATCCGTGTTTGTGGGGTTGGTCTTTTAAATAACTATTTGCGGCGTTATTCGCCATCCACACAGAAAAGTGTGATATTGTGCTAACGTAGTCAGTGAAGTTGAACTGCCAAGAAAACTGTGAATCCGTGTTTGTGGGGTTGTTAGTTTTAAATAACTATTTGCGGCGTTATTCGCCATCCAAACAGAAAAGCGTGATATTGTGCTAATGTAGCCAGTGAAGTTGACGAGCCAAAAAACAGTGAATCCGTGTTTGTGGATTTGTTCATTTAAAATAACTATTTGCGGCGTTATTCGCCATCCAAACAGAAAAGCGTGATATTGTGCTAACGTAGTCAGTGAAGCTGACTTGCCAAAAAAACAGTGAATCCGTGTTTATGGGGTTGTTAGTTTTAAATAACTATTTGCGGCGTTATTTGCCATCCAAACAGAAAAGCGTGATGTTGTGCTAACGTAGTCTGTGAAGCTGACTTGCCAAAAAACCAGTGAATCCGTGTTTGTGGGGTTGTTCTTTTAAATAACTATTTGCGGCGTTATTCGCTATCCAAACAGAAAAGCGTGATATTGTGCTAACGTAGCCAGCGAAGTTGACTTGCCAAAAAAACTGTGAATCCGTGTTTATGGGGTTGTTAGTTTTAAATAACTATTTGTGGCGTTATTCGCCATCCAAACAGAAAAGCGTGATATTGTGCTAATGTAGTCATTGCAGCTGACTTGCCAAAAAAACTGTGAATCTGTGTTTGTGGGTTGTTAGTTTTAAATAACTATTTGCGGTGTTATTCGCCATCCAAACAAAAAAGCGTGATATTGTGCTAATGTAGTCAGTGAAGCTGACTTGCCAAAAAAACTGTGAATCCATGTTTGTGGGGTTGTTCTTTTAAATAACTATTTGCGGCGTTATTCGCCATCCACACAGAAAAGTGTGATATTGTGCTAACGTAGTCAGTGAAGTTGAACTGCCAAGAAAACTGTGAATCCGTGTTTGTGGGGTTGTTAGTTTTAAATAACTATTTGCGGCGTTATTCGCCATCCAAACAGAAAAGCGTGATATTGTGCTAACGTAGTGAGTGAAGCTGATTTGCCAAAAAAACTGTGAATCCGTGTTTGTGGATTTGTGCATTTAAAATAACTATTTGCGGCGTTATTCGCCATCCAAACAGAAAAGCGTGATATTGTGCTAACGTAGTCAGTGAAGCTGACTTGCCAAAAAAACAGTGAATCCGTGTTTATGGGGTTGTTAGTTTTAAATAACTATTTGCGGCGTTATTTGCCATCCAAACAGAAAAGCGTGATGTTGTGCTAACGTAGTCAGTGAAGCTGACTTGCCAAAAAACCAGTGAATCCGTGTTTGTGGGGTTGTTCTTTTAAATAACTATTTGCGGCGTTATTCGCTATCCAAACAGAAAAGCGTGATATTGTGCTAACGTAGCCAGCGAAGTTGACTTGCCAAAAAAACTGTGAATCCGTGTTTATGGGGTTGTTAGTTTTAAATAACTATTTGCGGCGTTATTCGCCATCCAAACAGAAAAGCGTGATATTGTGCTAATGTAGTCATTGCAGCTGACTTGCCAAAAAAAAAGTGAATCCGTGTTTGTGAGGTTGTTCTTTTAAATAACTATTTGCGGCGTTATTTGCCATCCAAACAGAAAAGCATGATATTGTGCTAACGTAGTCAGCGAAGTTGACTTGCCAAAAAACTGTGAATCCGTGTTTGTGGGTTGTTAGTTTTAAATAACTATTTGCGGCGTTATTCTTCATTCAAACAAAAAAGCGCTATATTGTGCTAACGTAGTCAGTGAAGCTGACTTGCCAAAAAAACAGTGAATCTGTGTTTGTGGGGTTGTTCTTTTAAATAACTATTTGCGGCGTTATTCGCCATCCAAACAGAAAAGCGTGATATTGTGCTAACGTAATATGCAAATAAAAGAAAACCACGGAGACACCATCACGTGTCTCAACAACGGTCAAACTAGCTAGGCCTTTCACCGGGAAGGAACAACCAAGGGAAGGGCAGTCTCCAAAAGGAAACCACCTATGCCAAAACATGGTATCCATCCACAGACAGCTGTTTCAGGGTATTAGCCCCTCATCAGTGTGGAGTAGGAATCTGGCTAGTGGGAGCAATGCGTATTAAAAGGTTATTTAAGGAAAGATGATTGACCTCAGGGAGATCAACCATCATCACCACAGAGACACCATCACGAGTCTCAACGTTGATGAATCTAAAACAAGGCTCCCTGTGAAAAGCAATATGCAAATAAAAGAAAATCATAACTATTTGCGGCGTTATTCGCCATCCAAACAGAAAAACGTGATATTTGGCTAACGTAGTCAGTGAAGCTGACTTGCCCAAAAAAGAGTAAAAACGAGGTTCTGGGCTCGTTCCTTTAGTTGCAGCGTCAGTCTGTATATAAACAAAATGTATAGTGCTGTGCAGTAACCCATTGTACTGCAGTTCAGTAACCCATTGTTAACATACTGTGTAGGTGACGATATTTCTGAAAGAAATAGTTAAGCCGTTGTGCAAGGCAGTGACTGAGCAAAGTATAATTTTTGGGGGGATTGTTCATTTTATTTTATTTAAAAAAATTTTATTAAACAGGATGTCAGACAGAGGGGTGAATGGCCCTTCACAGGGGAGGGGCAGTGGCAAAAATTTTTCGGGAACAGGCACAGGTCTCAGCAGAGGAAGGGGACTAGTGTCATCTAGTGGTTGTGTGATGACCATCAAACCAGATGTTCTTGAATGGTTGACTCGGTCATCCACTTCCTCCCAGATGACATCTGAAACCCCCAGCCAAGAGTCGGTGGGTTCGTCAGACACAACCCTTAGTTGGCATGGGCCAGGAGCAGCTCCAGTGCCCTCACCTGTCCTCAACCTGCCTCTGTCCTTTTCGGTCCCCTCATCCAGAGAAGTACTATATGCTATGGGCTCTGCGCCACTATACAGCGAGGACGAACTACTTGAGGACAGTCAGCAGCTACTGGGAAGCCAAGAGGTGGGCAGAAATACGCTCCTTCCAGTAGGCGGTCAAGTACTGATGAGGAGAGTGTAGTGGGAGGTGATGTCGAGAGCGGTCAGGCTTTGTACACCGAGACAGTTGAGGAGGACATTAGCGACGTGCAAACTGTAGTTGATGATGATGTAGCCGATCGCACTTGGGAGCCGGGTGAAGCAAGGGCTTTATCATCATCATTATCTTCATCAGTCTGAAGACGAGACTGACAGCTTGCGTGTGCCGACGTGTGGAGTTGCAACTACGGTCAGGGACAGTACATGTCCTTTACGGCCCACTGGGTCAATGTGCCTGCCCAGCCACGAGCAACTTGAACAGGTGACGCTGCTTTCTCCTCCTCGTTGTCAAATGCTTATCCTGCGCTAATGTCTGGCTCCTTCTCCACCACCTCAGCCTCCACTGCAGGGCCAAGTCATAGCGCTCCTCCAACATACCACATGTGCAGGGCACGGCGGTGTCACGCAGTTCTACGCCTGGTTTGCCTGGGCGAACGAAGTCACACAGGGGAGGAACTGCTCCGCGTCATGAAAGAGGAAATCGATTGCTGGCTTTCTCCGCGACAACTAAAAATCGGAAACCATGGTGACAGATAAAGGAAAGAACATGGTGTCCGCGCTGCGCCAAGGAGGGCTGAGCCATGCTCCCTGCATGGCGCACGTATTTAATCTGGTTGTCAAACGGTTCCTCATGTCTTATACCCAACTGCAAAACAATCTAAAAAAGGCCAGGAAACTTTGCATGCACTTCAGCCATTCCTACACCGCCAAGCACACCCTCCTTGAGCTGCATCGGCAGAATGGCGTCCCCCAACATAGGCTGATATGTGACGGTGGAAACCGTTGGAATTCTACCCTTCATATGTTGGACCGACTATATGAACAGAGAAAGGCCATAAACGATTTCTTAATGATCCAAGCAGACAGGAGTACTCCCCTGTGTAATTTTGATGTCAGCCAGTGGCAGCACATGCGTGACACCTGCCGCTTGCTCAGGCCCTTTGAGGAGGCCGCGTTATTTGTCAGTCGCCAGGTCTACGGTATGAACGTCATTCCACTGCTTCATGTCCTGGAACAGATGCTGCAAAATCTTTCTGGTCAGGGGAGTGGAGACGTGGAGACTGCATCTCACGGCCACATGAGTCCGGTGGGGGCTGAACTGGAGGAGGAGGACATTGGAGCACAAGTATTTAGTGGTTTTTCTACCCAGGTGACAGAAGAGGAGGAGCAGGAGCAGCCAGAGGAGGTAGAGGAAGATGAGGCAGATGACCCAGAGACACCATGGCAGTATACAGTGGAGTTGGAGGCAGGGAGTCCCTCTGAGTCACTTGCGCAAATGGCCCGATGCATGCTCACTTGCTTACATAGTGACAGCCGAATAGTCACCATCTGGCAGAGAGATGACTTCTGGCTCTCCACCCTCTTGGACCCTCACTACCGGTCTAAAATGGGGGCCTTTTTTTCACCTGCTGAGAGGGAGAACAATCTGAAGTACTATAGAGACATCCTATGTAGTCAGTTGGCTGCTAACGATCTGCGTCGTCGTCCATCCTCTCACAGGTATGACCGGGCGGCTCATCAGCGCTCACGTACCACTGCCATGGCTTTCTTCACCAGCTAAGTGCGGAAAGTACTCAGCAGTAGCAGTAGGTAGACCAGGAGCCGGCCCTGAACCAGCAGGTGGTGGCCTACTTGGACAGCACCCTGCCACCTCACATTGAAGATCCTCTGGACTACTGGACAGCCAAACTGGATTTGTGGCCGCAACTGGCCGAGTTTGCACTGGAGAAGCTGTCCTGCTCGGCTAGTAGTGTGGCATCATTACCCTAAGGAGAACTCGCCTGTCCTTCCAAAATGTGGAAAGACTCACCTTTGTCAAGATGAATCAGGTGTGGATCAGCCAGGATTTCCACCCACCAACGCCTGATGCATCAGATTAGATCAGCCATGATGCGTCACCCAAACCTTGGCAAATGAGACTGTATTGTTCAGGCTACCTGCCTCAGCCACTCTTATGATTCTGCCACCCGCCTGATGCCACACATCTACCAGCTGCTCCTTCTACCACCCAGCATCTTTACCAGTGACTGGTATTGCCACCCACCTCTCCACTCTGTCATTGACCCAATATGTAGCCTTCTGATGCTGCCGCCATCTCATTAGGTCTCCTCATGCTGCTACTGCTGTCACCTCCAGACTATGTCACTATGCCACTCTGTGGCCTGATGCTGCTGCTGCCGCCTCCAAACTCTGTGTCCTAGCTGCCGCTACGTCTAAATTATGTAATTGTGCCACTCTGTGGCCTACTCATGCTGCTGTCGCCTCCACACGCTGTGTCCTATCTGCCGCTACCTCCAAATGATGTAATTGTGCCACTCTGTGGCCTACTCATGCTGCTGCCGCCGCCTCCACATGCTGTGTCCTAGCTGCTGCTACCTCCAAATTATGTAATTGTGCCACTCTACGGTATGCTGCTGCTGCTGCCTCCACACGCTGTGTCCTAGCTGCCGCTAGGTCCAAATTATGTACTTGTGGGATGCTGTTGCTGCTACCGCCTCCACACGCTATCTGCTAGCTGCCGCTAGGTCCAAATTATGTAATTGTACCACTCTACAGTATGCTGCTGCCTCCACACGCTGTGTCCTAGCTGCCGCTATGTCCAAATTATGTAATTGTGCCACTCTGTGGCCTACTCTTGCTGCTGCCACTTCAGGGTCTCTCTTTGTGCCACTCTTTGGCCTACTCATGCTGCTGCCACTTCCAGGGTCTGTCATTCTGCCCCTCTTTGGCCTACTCATGCTGCTGCCACTTCCAGGGTCTGTCATTCTGCCACTCTGTCGCCTTCCAATTTTAATGACTGCTGCTGCCACTTCCAGGGTCTTTGATTGTGCCAATCTGTGGCCTACTCATGCTGCTGCCACTTCAGGGTCTGTTATTGTGCCCCTCTTTGGCCTACTCATGCTGCTGCCACTTCCAGGGTCTGTCATTCTGCCACTCTGTCGCCTTCCAATTTTAACGACTGCCGCTGCCACTTCCAGGGTCTCTCTTTGTGACCCTCTTTGGCCTACTCATGCTGCTGCCACTTCCAGGGTCTGTCATTGTGCCACTCTGTCGCCTTCCAATTTTAACGACTGCCGCTGCCACTTCCAGGGTCTCTCTTTGTGCCCCTCTTTGGCCTACTCATGCTCCTGCCACTTCCAGGGTCTGTCATTGTGCCAACCTGTGGCCTACTCATGCTGCTGCCACTTCAGGGTCTGTCATTCTGCCACTCTGTGGCCTACTCATGCTGCTGCCACTTCCAGGGTCTCCCTTTGTGCCCCTCTTTGGCCTACTCATGCTGCTGCCACTTCCAGGGTCTCTCTTTGTGCCCCTCTTTGGCCTACTCATGCTGCTGCCACTTCCAGGGTCTGTCATTGTGCCCCTCTTTGGCCTACTCATGCTGCTGCCACTTCCAGGGTCTGTCATTCTGCCACTCTGTCGTCTTCCAATTTTAACGACTGCTGCTGCCACTTCCAGGGTCTTTGATTGTGCCAATCTGTGGCCTACTCATGCTGCTGCCACTTCAGGGTCTGTCATTGTGCCCCTCTTTGGCCTACTCATGCTGCTGCCACTTCCAGGGTCTGTCATTCTGCCACTCTGTCGTCTTCCAATTTTAACGACTGCTGCTGCCACTTCTAGGGTCTTTGATTGTGCCAATCTGTGGCCTACTCATGCTGCTGCCACTTCAGGGTCTGTCATTGTGCCACTCTGTCGCCTGATGCTGCTGCCGCCGCTTCCACACGCTGTTATCTAGCTGCCGCTAGGTCCAAATTATGTAATTGTGCCACTCTACGGTATGCTGCATTTAAATTTTTATGACTGCTGCTGCCTCTCCCAGGGTATGTCACTGTGCCATTCTGTCTCATTAAAATTAATATGACTCCTGCTGCCTCTCGCACTGTGGCCTTGAAATGTATTCCACTGCTGCCTCTTGCAGCTGCCGTTACAGTGCCACTCTGTGGCCTTGAAATTTGTTTGCTGCCTCTTGCAGCTGCTGTTACTGTACCACTCTCCTCTGCAGCAGCATGTCAGTCATAAATTTTTGGTACGTTCTGTAGTCCTATTCCATTATTCAAAGCTCAAGTACACAGGAAACCCTGTTTGTTTTGAACACTCAAATTTTTAAATGTAAATGATTCCAGCCCCCGGGTCATATAATGGGGGAGGCGAGAGGCAGGGGCTCCCACAGGTGGTAGCTCAGCACCCTGCAGACCGCCAGCTCGATCTCAAGATGGAACTCCGAACTTTCTTGGCGTCTTGCGTCAATACTGACATTTTGTTACAGTCAAGGCAAAGCTAGAGCCTTCACTGCACCTCCTCTGTCTTACATTCCCATCCGCTGGCATAACCAGCCCCGATACTGATAAGAACATATACGACAGTTGATCTTAACCAAAAGGACGAGAATTTTTTATTTTTTATTACGTCAAAATTAGGTAATTGTGCCACTCTGTGGCCTCCAAATTGTACTACTACTTCCACTGCTGCTGCCACTTCCAGGGTCTGTCATTCTGCCACTCTGTGGCCTACTCATGCTGCTGCCAACTGGCCACACTGTCGTCGTGCCACTCTATAGTCTGCTGATGCTGCTGCCACTGCTATCTCCAACCTGTCTGGGGGGGGCTCTGCTTCTATAAGCGTGTAATAGAACAGGTTCTGTCAAAATGTATGTGGAATCAGTGAATTGGTGTAAAAGGCGTGCGCTTCTGGCGCTCTAGTAGGATCTTGGACCTCTGCACGATTCTTTATAGCTGGCACTAACATTGACCTGTAAGGATGAGTTCAGACTTGAGTTGTTTGGTGAGTTTTAGTGTTTAGTGTTAAAGTGTGCAGCGATTCTAAGAAGCCTGTTATGTGCTTGTCACACTGGCTCACAGTATTCTTCCACTACCACAGTAGAACACCGAGTGTACTCAAGCGCAATGCTGGCATTCACTGTAATGTTGATTTGTACGCTAATTCTATGCATTGTATGCTAATGCGTACGAATTTGTATGCTAATGCGAACGCATTTGGACGCTAATGCGTACGCATTGTGCGCAAATGTGTACAAATTCAGTTAATTAGCATACTTTTACAAGCAAAAGGAGTAAAAAGAGGAGAAGTCGTGATTCTGACCTTTTTCTATTAACCAGACACCCTCCCTCTTCCGAGCGGGGGGTGTCTGGTTTAGTCCCATTGACTAACATTATGCTCGGTTGCTCGGCCAGAGCACCCGAGCATACGAGCACAGAAGTGCTCGCTCAACACTACTCCCTATGCGTTTTACTGCAAGGCACAGTGTTCTACACCACTATCCAGGCTCTCTGCAGCCCGGAAGTAGCCGTTTTTTAACGCGATTTGCAACAAATTTATTCGGATCAAAGCGAATCTTTTCGGAAAATTCGGCGAACCAGCCGAATCGAATTTTTGAAAAATTCGCTCATCTCTAGTAGAGAGCTTAGACATGCAGTATTGTCCTAAATGCCCAAAACATTCTATCTAGGTAAACCATGTCAATACCAATGTTTTTGACTAGGACTTGGTCCACTGAGGTTTGGAGGGCAGATGCTTTCTCAATTATCTCATTTATAAGGACCTCAGCAATATTATTGCTTTCCACCCTCTTCCAATGCTGTCCTGGGTCATATAAATGATCTCAGACAAATACTTTGAGCATACTGCATACATAGTGCCTTCCAAATCACAGTATCTAAAGATCTGCCAAATAACCACACTTTTATTAGAGTCAGCTTTCTGGTTCTAGATAACTTCTCTGGCAACTGACACAATTAATGTGGATCACAGTCCTGACAGGCTGTTTTCAGTCATGGACCTGTCCTCTCAAGCAAATCAGTTGATTAATTTGTTGCTTCACCAATGCATCCAAATTTGCTACAGGGCAAATCATTAACGCATTTATGGATAGGATAAGACATGAATAAATTTAAAACAACCTAAAACAAATATTAAGTTCTTTGAAATCCATTGGTTTCGGGCCATAACATCATGGTTTCAATTTAATTAATACTGATTTTTTCAAGACTTTGAATTCATCTATGTGGGATACTGATCCTCTTTTAGCATATTTAAGCACACTTAACCATCTGTGTATCACAGTAGGAGAACTGGTGAAAAAGGTTTCTTGCCTTCCTGCCAGGACAGGAGAACTTTCCTTGATCCACAAATGTGAGCTATACTTTACGGCATATTTATGGATATATAAAGGTTTCCATGAGGTAACTGAGGGAAAACATAAAACATCTCATGTAGATGCTGCTCCAGTAGAACTAGACCTACACTAATCAGAGGAGAAGTAGGTCCCTCCTTATGTCTGGTTTAAACCCATCAGATATATCTGGATCACACAGGCAATTTAAGAGTAAATAGCACCAACCCATTAATCCTTTTTAATCTGCTTTTAGAAGAGCTAGACCTATTTTATTAGATTCTTGAGGCAATGAAGGACACAGGTATTCTTCTTACAAATTTAAAGCTAATTCTTTGAAAATTCTATCTTCCACTAAAGCCCCTATAAAGGATATTCCCTTAGTTCTCCAAGATTTATTAAAAATGGCTGCAAGCATACTGTCCTTGAATATCAATAGGAAAGGTTGTGTACCATTTCAAAGCTGCTGTGTGGTGGTGAGTAGGGGTGGGACCTTACTACACACTATGCAACGGCGTCCACCTTCATCTTACAGTGCTGAGTGTTTCTGTGAGCCTGCTCAGCCTGATGGCTTATCACAGGCAGGATTGTATCACTACCACCTATTCTACAACAGGAACTCTGTGCAATATGCCTCATGGCTGAGAAGCCCGACAGGAATGGAGAGCAATATTACATGATCTCTTTTAGAGATATCCTCCTCCCCATTCATGTCAGACTGCTCAGCCATGATGGTACATCGTAGGCGGGATTGCATCATTACTATCTATTGTAGACCAGAGATCCGGCTCTACAATAGATGGCAACGATGAAATCCTGACTGCGATAAGCTGAGCAGGAATGCTCAGTGCTGAAAGATGAAGGCAGGCACCGGAGTATGGCATGTACTGAGTATGCATCCTTCCATCCACCGCCACATGGCAGCTCTGCAGCAGGAGGCAACTCATCCTATTCACATTCTTGGACGGGTTGCTGGCAAAACACTTGAAGAGTCCCGGTGAACCCCTTTAACCCCATTTTCATCCATGTCTCTAGGTGTTGGTACTTACAGCCACTCTGTACACAAATGGCATGGTGATGGTATAGAATTAGGAGTTGAGCCCATACTATTCGCAGTTGCACCATTGTACCATTTGCACCAGCCTCAGTTGCTTGTGGGTTTGGATTTGTGCCATTGTTGTGCCCTTGCTCCATGCATGGTGTGAATTGTGCCAATGTGCTTGTATCCCTTCTGAGTCTTGTATTCCGAAGGTTAATTTTTTACTTGCTATGTGTGTGTCTGTATCTGTTCAACTAATGAGTTCTTTAAGTCTGTTATATAGTCCTGAGTTCTATGTCAGTTTGGTGGATGTCTTTTGAGTGTTTTGACCTGCCCTGGTTGTGCAATTATGTCTTTCTAAGTACTCTGTTTTCTTGACCTTGTCATGTATTGTATGTGCTCTGCTAAAATCTGTATGGAGCTTATCTGTCTATGAGTGTACCGGCTTCAGTCCATATTCCTGTACCGCTGTGTCTGTACTCTTGTACCGCTGTGTCTGTACTCTGTGTCGGACTCTTTTGCATTCTGTGTCTGCTCAATAGTATGCAGCTCTTATGAGTGAAATCGGGTTTCTGCAGCACCTGCCAAAAGTGAACAGGTTTCTTTGTCTGTCTGCATGGATTCCTGATCTGTTCGTCTGCCAGTGCTCTGTGTTTTGTAACATATCTGTGTCTCTAATGTTGTCACCAGTGTCTCTGAGGTCAGCTGCCCAGTACACTAGGACCATCCCAGGAGGTAGCAGTCTGGTCGCTAACCCACACTAAAAAGTCCATATCCTTGTACAAGGATTAAAGGGTGAATACTGCTCTTAGGATTTAGCCCAACATCAAACCGGTTACTTGGCACAGTGGTTCCACTAACATTGTCTGTACACATTGCCATAACAGCTCGCTCCGATGCCAGCCATTTAACCCCTTAATGTGAATAGTTCTAATGTGCAAACTGTAATAATAACAGAGAAAATACATTATCATACAGAAGTATAGTAATGCATTTTAACAGCCACCAGATGATTGTACGTTCAAGTCTCCTACAGTAAAATAAAAATAAATTATTGAAAAATAAAAAATATCAAAATTTCAAGTTACAATTAAAACCAATTCCCCCACCCCTAATCCAGTCATTTATGATTAGTTAAAAAAATATACATAATTGGCATTTATGAAAAGATATGAATTTATGAAAATATCATATTACATATTGCAGCATGACAGAATTGCTGTTTTTGGTCACCTCACCTACCAAATTAAATTGCCTATAAAGTGATCAAAAAGTCATATACAGTACAGACCAAAAGTTTGGACACACCTTCTCATTCAAAGAGTTTTCTGTATTTTCATGACTATGAAAATTGTAGATTCACACTGAAGGCATCAAAACTGAATTAACACATGTGGAATTATATACTTAACAAAAAAGTGTGAAACAACTGAAAATATGTCTTATATTCTAGGTTCTTCAAAGTAGCCATCTTTTGCTTTGATTACTGCTTTGCACACTCTTGGCATTCTCTTGATGAGCTTCAAGAGGTAGTCACCTGAAATGGTTTTCACTTCACAGGTGTGCCCTGTCAGGTTTAATAAGTGGGATTTCTTGCATTATAAATGGGGTTGGGACCATGAGTTGTGTTGGGCAGAAGTCAGGTGGATACACAGCTGATAGTCCTACTGAATAGACTGTTAGAATTTGTATTATGTCAAGAAAAAAGCAGCTAAGTAAAGAAAAACGAGTGGACATCATTACTTTAAGAAATGAAGGTCAGTCAGTCCAAAAAATTGGGAAAACTTTGAAAGTGTATCCAAGTGCAGTCGCAAAAACCATCAAGCGCTACAAAGAAACTGGCTCACATGAGGACCGCCCCAGGAAAGGAAGACCAAGAGTCACCTCTGCTGCGGAGGATAAGTTCATCCGAGTCACCAGCCTCAGAAATCGCAGGTTAACAGCAGCTCAGATTAGAGACCAGGTCAATGCCACACAGAGTTCTAACAGCAGACACATCTCTACAACAACTGTTAAGAGGAGACTCTGTGGTAAAATAGCTGCTAGGAAACTACTGCTAAGGACAGGCAACAAGCAGAAGATACTTGTTTGGGCTAAAGAACACAAGGAATGGACATTAGACCAGTGGAAATCTGTGCTTTGGTCTGATGAGTCCAAATTTGAGATGTTTGGTTCCAACCACCGTGTCTTTGTACGACGCAGAAAAGGTGAACGGATGGACTCTACATGCCTGGTTCCCACCGTGAAGGATGGAGGAGGAGGTGTGATGGTGTGGGGGTGCTTTGCTGGTGACACTGTTGGGGATTTGTTCAAAATTGAAGGCATACTGAACCAGCATGGCTACCACAGCATCTTGCAGCGGCATGCTATTCCATCAGGTTTGCGTTTAGTTGGACCATCATTTATTTATCAACAGAACAATGACCCCAAACACACCTCCAGGTTGTGTAAGGGCTATTTGACCAAGAAGGAGAGTGATGGGGTGCTACGCCAGATGACCTGGCTTCCACAGTCACCAGACCTGAACCCAATCGAGATGGTTTGGGGTGAGCTGTACCGCAGAGTGAAGGCAAAAGAGCCAACAAGTGCTGAGCATCTCTGGGAACTCCTTCACGACTGTTGGAATACCATTTAAGATGACTACCTCTTGAAGCTCATCAAGAAAATGCCAAGAATGTGCAAAGCAAAAGGTGGCTACTTTGAAGAACCTAGAATATAAGACATATTTTCAGTTGTTTCACACTTTTTTGTTAAGTATATCATTCCACATGTGTTAATTCATAGTTTTGATGCCTTCAGTGTGAATCTACAATTTTCATAGTCATGAAAATACAGAAAACTCTTTGAATGAGAAGGTGTGTCCAAACTTTTGGTCTGTACTGTATATACCAGAATGATGTCAATGAAAACTACTGCTTGGCCTGTAAAAACAAGCCTTCAAAAAGCTGCCTCAACAGAGAAATAAAAAAAGTGATTTTATGATACAATAGTAGTAAATCATGTATAAACTATAAATTTGATATCTTTGTAATCATATCAATGCAAAGAATAAAGTAGTCATGTTGTTTACCCCACATGGTGAACCACACCCTTACGCCCCCACAAAAAATTTAAAACATTGATAGAATTGCTATTATTTGGCCACCTCAGATCCCCAAAAAATGGAATAAAAAGTGATCAAAATGACATTGGTACCCCAAAATTGTACCGATCGAAACTACAACTCGTCCCACAAAATGCAAGCACTCATGTATCCCTTTCAACAGAAAAAAATTAAAAATGTGATACAAAAATTCAAATTATTTTTAAGTAATTTGATTTTGCAAAAGTAAAAATACATACCAAATGCTACATAAATTTGGAATTGCCATTCTCATATTGACCTGCAGAATTAAGTTATCCTGTCATTGTACTTCACAGTGAACCCCATAAAAAATAACTGACAGAATTGCATTTTTTGCCCATTTTACAAAAAATGAAATAAAAATTGACCGCAAAGCCATGTGTATCCCAAAATGATACCAATATCAAAATTCAACTTGTTCAACAATAAACAAGACCAGTCAAAAAAATGAAAAGAAAGTTATGAATCTTAAATAAGCATTTCACAAATCAATGCTCCAAAATAGAAATGGCATTCCTTCCCTTCTGATCCCTGTTGTGTCCCTAATCAGCTGATTATGGAAATGTACTCCAAATATGGAGTATTTTGGCACTTGGGAAAAATTGTGTAAGATTGTTGGGTGCTTTTTCTCCTTTTATATCTTGTAAAAAATGCTAACTAAAAAAGCAACGAAAAAGCAACGTACTTCTGCAATTTTATTTTTCATTTTCACTATACAATGTGTTTTTTTTATTGTTTCGGCACCTCAAGGCCTCTGCAAACCTGAAATGTTGCCTGAAAAACATCCTACAAACTGGAGAACCCAAAAACGAAAAGGCACACCTCCATTTCCGAGTCCTGTACCAAGGGCCTGGCTGGCAAATTTTAGCTTGGGGGCAAGCACACAGCACTAGCCCATGTGTAGCAGCCCATCTTTAACCTGTTTAACTTATGCCCTGTGCCCTCTGTATATAGTGCCACATACTCTGTGCCCTCTGTATATGGTGCCACATATTCTGTGCCTTCAGTATATAGTGCAACATGCCCTGTGCCCTCTGTATGTAGTGCCATATGCCCTCTGTATATAGTGCCACATGCCCTGTGTCCTCTGTATATAGTGCAACACACTCTGTTTTTTCTGTATATAGTGCCACACACAGTCCCCCTAATGCTAGTGCCACATGCTTGGTGCCCATTATAAATAGTGCCACTTACTGTATATGTGCCCCTTTTATGCCTTTTATGTATAATGCATCCTATAAGTGTCCCCTTTATGTATAGCACCTCTTATATGTACCCCCTTTATGTATAGTGCCTCTTACATGTGCCCCTTTATGTATATTGCATCTTATGTTTGCCCCCTTTATGTATAGTGCCTCTTATATGTGCCCCCCTTTATGCATAGTGCCTCTTATATGTGCCGCTTATGTATGGCGGTATGTATGGTATGAGGTATAAATTACACCTTGTATTTCAAATATTAGTACACTGCTGTATATACTATATATCTGTACATAGTGCATCTATTGTACTTTTATAATTCATGCAGTGTGTACAGATATATAGTACTGTATATACAGCAGTGTATTGATATGTGAGGTATGAGGTATAAATTACACCTTGTATCTCATATGAGTACACTGCTTTGTTTACTATATATTTGTATACACTGCTTCTATTATACGCTGTACCTCACATATCAGTACACTGCTGGATATACTATATACCTGTATACACTGAATCTATTATATCATACAGTGTATACAGATATATAGTATATGCAGCAGTGTACTGATATACCTGTACCCACTTAATCTTTTATACCTTGTGCCTGACGTATCAATACACTGCTTTATATGCTATACACACTGCATCTATTATACCTAGTTGCTAGGGTCTCGAAAGATCCAGGGCCCAAGCCCCAATGAATATGACCCTCTCCCCGCACACCATATTTTGCTCTATTTGCTATACAGCAGCACATACCTCTCATATTCAGTGCCTCCCAGGTGATTTTTCTTCTGATATAGATCTTCTCTCTCATCATCTTCTCCATTCGGTCCGGACAACTTCTCTCACCCGCTCCTTGTCTCTGGAGAGTGTGACACACGGACATCTTAGCTTCCTCACATTTCTATCATCATCCCCCAACCTGGAGTCCCCATAGTGTTATCCTGCTGCTCGCTGTGCCCCCCAATACCCCCAAATACTATCCTGAAGAAATAATAGTGCCCCCTATAGTAATAGTGCTCCTCATAGTCCCACCAATAGTAACGTCCTTCTAGAATGCCCTCACCCCCCACTAATCCCACTTTCTCTAACCAGAATATCCCTTTGACCTCCTAACAGTCCCTTTAAAATTGAAAAAACCCTCCCAAAAATGTCACTTTACTAGCCCTAAGGACCAATAATATTTCCCCCTTTTGTGTCCTAGCAGTCATAACTTTTTCTTCTATATTTTTTTTGTGGGATTAGTTGAAGGTTTTTAGGAACCATTGTGGGGTATATATAGTGTAGTGAATAACTTTTATTATTTTATTTTTAGGGGAAAGGGGAAAATCAGCAATTTTTACATTAATTTGTGGAATTTATTTATGTATTTTTGTATTAGGCAGGTTTAAAATATAAGTAAAAAATTTGAAATATGAAGCAATACGGTTTACTACATTCATACATACATTCTGTGAGAACTACTGGTGGGCTATTAGACTTTTCCTTATATCCGTACTGACCCGGCTTGTTTCTTGACTTTGCTATTGATCTCTACCTGACCCGTGCCTATGAATAAAAGCCTCCTCTCCTGATCTTTCTCTGTCTGCCGGTTGTGAATATATGTCCCATGCCTCAGACTTCTGCTTTGAATGTTTTGCTGCCTGTAAAGCAGGGAGCCAAACACCCAGTTGTGATGAAAAAAATGACTATTATTTATTCGGCTTGCAGGGTTTTTTAGAGTTAAAAATAAGTCATATATATAAAATCATACAAGAAACACTATAGCCCTGATATAGCATGTGTTTGGCCGGTCTTCATAGGCCCTGCGCTGCTGGAGGAGGCATTTAATTTATGAAAAAGTCCAGACCTCGTCATAAATTAAATGCCTTCCCAAGCACTCCATGTGCCAGACTGAAATCTACTCCAGTTTGTAGCTAGTAAAGATTTCAGTCATCATTTACGCCAGTTTCTGGTGTAAATGATGATAAATGTGTCAGGACCTATAACCCCGCCAACACTTTGCCCTTGCCATGTTGCCTTTTCAGAAACTGGTGAAGGCAGCATATAAAACTGACTAGATTTAATTACAATGGGGTTTAAAAAATTGCAAAACTGGGTTTTGTGACTTTTTAATGCCAAAAATAAAAAAATTCCCCCTATGGCTTACATTTACCTAGGCTAGCCTATCTTACGCTAGCCTAAGGTAGTTTAAGTGATTTTCCCCAAATCACAAACTTCTTTATAAAATACACTGACAAGCATATCTCACCATCCACTACAACTTTGAACGTAAGACTACCATCATTTTATAGACAATCATCTTCGCTATCTCATACTGTACATAAATTGGATTTGCAACTATTTAGCATATTATTAAATATGCAGATTCTTGTCTTGTAACTGCATTGTTAGGGCTCTTTCACACAAGTGGATGCCATGCGTGGAATCCGTTGCGTGAAAGAAAGCCAAGCCTCATTCCAGACAACAGAGACACGGAGCATTAACATGATTCATAGATGCCTCTCTTTGACCTTTTTACTACAAAATAACAGTGACAACTTTATCTCACTATGATTTTGTAGTAAAAAGGTCACATAGAGGCACAGAGCATTATCAATCATGTTAATGCTCAGTGTCTCTGCTGTCCTGAGTGGGGCTTGGCACTCTTTCATGCAGCGGATTCCACGCACGGCATCCACTCATGTGAAAGAGCCCTTAGTTTTTCTCCTAAAATTCTAAATTTTAGGATGGTAATTTACTAATCTGAAAAATCCCTAAATTAGACATATTTCAGGTGCAGACTAACTGTTGTTTTTTTAGGCATAGAAAATGGTCTAAATGTAAGACAGCTAGGAAGCTGTCTTACATTTAGAACTGGCGCTGGATGTGTCGAAGTTATGGAGAGGCCTGCCCCTCTTCACAACTTTGGCAGATCCACCGCCAGCTATGGACCTTTATAAATGTGCCCTTTAATTTTTATTATTTTGTTAGTATTTTGTAAATCCACAGTTGGCTTTCAACACTGCCTGAATCCTTCTGGGCTGCTCTCAATTCAAGCATGCCTTGACCGAAATCTGTCCCCAGGTCTCTTCTACGCGTTCCCAATGTTGGTGCATACTGGTGGACTCACTTAGGTATGAATACAGCTTTTTATTCAACTCTACCCACAAGTGTTCGATTGGGTTGAGGTCTGGCGATATGGAAGCCAATCCAGCACCTCTACTTCATTGTTGTTGAAGTATTTCTTTGCCAATCTCAAGGTATGCATCAGGTCGTTGTCCTGCTGGAACACTATGTCGTCCTATTTATACCCATAGTACCTGAGTGTACAATGTAACTCATCTTGTAGGATACTCACAAAAGTAAGTACGCCCCTCACATATTTGTAAATATTGTATTATATCTTTTCATGAGACAACACCGAACATATGACACTTTGATACAATGTAGTCCATGTACAGCTTATATAACAGTGTAAATTTGGCTTTGGAATGGATGGACATACTTCATTTCATATTCTTCCAACTGTCATGGCACTCGCATAAAGAAGTTTGGCAACTATCTTGGACAAGACACCACTATTGATGAGTAGGATGATGCTGTTTCTCCTTTCTTGACAAATCTTCTTCATGGCTGCTTCTCGATTCGAACCAGTGACCTCTCGTTTGGGAATCAACCTAATAACACACTGATAACACACAACTATTGATATATATGTTAAGTATAGTAAATAACATAGTTTTTAACATAGTAACATATTTTATAAGGCCAAAAAAAAGACATCTGTCCATCCAGTTCGGCCTGTTATCCTACAAGTTGATCCAGAAGAAGGCAAAAAAACCCTGTGAGGTAGAAGCCAATTTTCCCCACTTTAGGGGATAAAATTTCCTTCCCGACTCCAATCAGGCAATCAGAATAGCTCCCTGGATCAACCACCCATCTCTAGTAATTATAACCTGTAATATTATTACACTCCAGAAATACATCCAGGCCCCTCTTGAATTCTTTTAGTGAACTTACCATCACCACCTCCTCAGGCAGAGAGTTCCATAGTCTCACTGCTCTTGAGTAAAGATTCCTCTTCTATGTTTGTGTACAAACCTTCTTTCCTCCAGACGCAGAGGATGCCACCTCGTCACTGTCACAGTCCTGGGGATAAAAAGATCATGTGAGAAATCTCTGTACTGACCCCTGATATATTTATACATAGTTTTTTTTTCTAAAGTGAATAACCCCAATTTTGATAATCTTTCTGGATACTGTAGTCCACCCATTCCAGTTATTACTTTAGTTGCCCTCCTCTGAACCCTCTTCAGCTCTGTTATGTCTGCCTTGTTCACTGGAGCCCAGAACTGTACACAGTACTCCATGTGTGGTCTGACTAGTGATTTGTAAAGTGGCAGAACTATGTTCTCATCACGGGCATCTATGCCTCTTTTGGTGCAACCCATTATCTTATTAGCCTTGGCAGCAGCTGTCTGACACTGGTTTCTACAGTTTAGTTTGCTGTTCACTAAAATTCCTAGGTCCTTTTCCATGTCAGAGTTACCCAGTGTTTTACCCTTTAGTATGTACTGGTGACTTGCATTATTCCTTCTTATGTGCATAACCTTACATTTGTCAGTGTTAAACCTCATCTGCCACTTCTCTGCCCAAGCCTCCAATCTACCCAGATCCATCTGTAGCAGTGTACTGTCCTCTTCTGTGTTAATTACTTTACACAGTTTAGTGTCATCTGCAAAAATTGATATTTTACTGTGCAAGCCTTCTACAAGATCATTAATAAATATATTGAAGACAATAGGGCCCAGTACATACTCCTGTGGTACCCCACTAGTGACAATGACCCAACCTGAGTATGTACTGTTAATAACCACCCTCTGTTTTCTATCACTGAGCCAGTTACTTACCCACATACAGAAGTTTTCTCCCAATACAAGCATTCTCATTTTACATACTAACCTTATATACTAAGCTAACTTTTATGTGGTACAGTGTCAAATGCTTTGGAGAAGTCCAGATATACGACATCCATTGATTTGCCGTGGTCAAGTCTAGAACTTACCTCCTCATAGAAACTGATTAAATTGACCGAGGTATTCCAAGATAGCATCTCTTAGAAAACCCTCAAACAGTTTACCCACGACAGATTTTAAACTTACCGGCCTATAGTTTCCGGGCTCTGTTTTTGGACCCTTTTTGAATATTGGCACCACATTTGCTATTCGCCAATCCTGTTGAACACTCCCTGTTAGTTTAGAGTCCTTAAATATCAGAAATAAGGGTCTGGCTATGACATCACTTAATTCTCTTAGGATACGGGGGTGTATGCCATCCGATCCTGGCGATTTGTCTGTTTTAATCTTTTTAAGACGCCGCTGTACTTCTTCCTGGGTCAGACTGGGCACTTTTAATGGGGAATTTACTTTTACATTCTGCATTTCATCTGACAGTTTACTTTCCTCAGTGAAATGCTTTATAAATTCTTTCTGTATCAGGCCCAAGCAGAGATCCTTTAAAGGGAACCTTTCATCAACTTTATGATGCCCTCACTGAGGGCAGGACTTTTTTCAAAATAATGGATCTCAGACGGAAATGGCTAAAACGGATGCCAAATGTGTATAAATGAGCATAATGGATGCTTAAAATACAGGATCTGTTTTTTTTATCTATTTTTTCTGTTCTGATGGATCAGAAGAACAGAAATATAAACGTGATGTGAACTCGGCCTTACTCCAATTTTGAAAAGTAGGTGGGAAAGTGGGTGTGGTTAGATATGTTAATTGCTTTCATTTCAGATTTATCACTACAAAAGTTGGGGGAAAAAAGCCAAAATCTCTCCTAGGGTAGGGGTAAGGGGGAAATATCAATCAAGATGTAACATTTGATAAATTTGGCAGAAATTATTCCAACGCAGACTAAATAAAAAGTGGCTTAAAAAAATACCCTTATGGATTTGTAGACTGCATTCGTATAACTGCTGTCAACAGCATTACAAATGTCAGGTTTCGCTGGAATTTATGGAGAAATGCATCTGTCATAGCTGTGATGGGTATAATGAATAGAGGCCATGATGCTCATGTGAACAGGACCTGACCAATAGTTGCACAGTAAGACCTCATTCAGGCCCAGGCCCATATTATAGGCCTCTTTCACAGAAGTGAGTTTCCGTACGGATGTGATGTGTGTTGTGAACGGACAGCATCCTGACTGAATCCTGACCCATTAATTTGAATAGGTATGTAAACATGAGCATCATCTGTTATGACTATTTATCTCTGCATTCAGGGAAAATCACAGCATCTTCTATATTGTGCATTTTTCACACCAACCTGCCCCATAGAAATGAATGGGCCCTGCATGAAAATGGATGCAATCTGAGTGTAATGCATTTTTCACTGATGGTTGCCAGGAGATGTTGAGTGTTATCCTTCAGTTTTTCTTGATGCACATGAAATATGTATCAAAAACTGATTTTATCTGTGTGGAAAAAACGAAAACACAATGCAATCGCAGACAAAACTGATTTAAGGGGTTCTCCTCTTTTTTATATTGATGACTTACCCTTAGGATAGGTAATCAATATCAGATCGCTGGGGGTCAGACATACTGCACCCTTGCCAATCGGCTGTTTGAAGAGACTGCAGTGCTATTACAAGCACTGCCTTCTCTTCATTGTTTACCTGCTCACCATCAGCATCGCAGAGGTGAGCAAGTGTAATTACAAGCCCTCCCATTCACTTCTACGGGATGACTCCGTCTTATTCACTTGAATAGACAAAGCCATCCCATTGAAATGAATGGGTGCGGTGTAGTTGTAATTTCTGCAGTTGTGACGGTGAGCAGGTAAACAATGAACACAAGGCAGCGCTTGTATGAGAGTTGGGAGCTGGACGCCTGCTGATCTAATATTGATGACCTATCCCGAGAATAGGTCATCAATATTGGAAAAAGCAGACAATCCCTTTAAACTTGCCTAGTCTAGATTCCAGATGTAGATGTAACATACAAACCCCTATGAATGGTTCTACAGAACCAAAATAAGTTTAACTAGAAGGGGGGTGTCTGAGTCTTATATCCAGAATATGGACAGTTAAACACGCATACAAAATGGCCATCAGAATGAGACCTTTCAAAATATTTTTATTGCTACATTGATTAGGAAGACAGCAAAAAATAAGAGCTATAAAAGTATTCTGTCCAATGTATTTTAATCACCACGCGGATCGGATTATGCGAATTTCCATTACAATTATTTTACCCTTTGAACTACAGACAATACTTGTTCAACCAAGGAGCATAAAACGCCTAAATGTATTGCGTTTGTTTCCCTGTCAGCGGATATTAAAGCTTTCTCTTCATTTTGTATATTTTATTATAGTATTAGCTGTTTAGTCTTAAATGATTAGTTCGAGATCCCTGCTGGTAAACGCGAGTACAGTAGAGACGAATACATGGAGTTTATGCGCAATTTATTGATCCAATTCAAATGCAATTTAGAGCTCAAGGTTGGATACTAATTGGCTGCAGTTCAGAGTTGAATGTTGCTTTCACTTTTAATTGTTTCCTCTCAGCTACCTTCAAGGTCTTTTGATTAATGTCTGGGCTAGCTTATGGTCTACATCTTTAAGTTGAATAATGCTTTCTGATAACATTCTAGTGCCAGTATCAAACACTAAAAGATAATCAAATTTTGGCCCATATCACCATACGTTCATATCTCCATCCATTTATCATCTGTCTCCCTGATGGCATGGTGATGGGCAAGTACTGATTTTATTAATACCACTCATCATGTGCATTAGGCCACAGTAAATCTAACATTCCATCAACATTTTCTTACAAATACCGTGATAAGAACTTAATATGAAAGTTTCCCAATAAAAATACTTCAAACAAGAATGTTATGCATCACCTTCAACAGTATTGAGATTTGTAATGAATGGTTACATGATAGAGAACTCACAGAAATCTATAGGCACGTCTATATAGCAGCCAATTCTATACACACGAGTATGTGACATGTTCTATCAGACACCACTTTATGGCATTGCTGCCAGGGGAGATGACGGTGTGGTGGTGCAGAGCTGTAGGAACCCTATGTGTCTCTAGGCAGGGTCCAGTGACATGGCTGGCTTAACATTTGCATGGGGGTTAACTATTTTTTAAAATCATGAGTAGCAAAGGCTGTCCAGTGAATGGAAGAAATCATAATATCATTACTTACTTATAATATATGCCACATCCACATTAGATATACCATAGACCAGTTTCTATTCCCAAAAGTATACACAAGGGTTGAGCTGGCCATATACACTACATGAAAATTTCCTGGCAGGCCAATGCCCAGGGGGCCGCCTAAGCCCTCCTCATGGCCACCAGCCAGGTATATAACGATCAGATGTTCTCAGCAGTAATTAATGTAGGCACATCAGGCACTTTTGCACCTGGCCAGTAGCTGCAGGTGCCCTCCTGAATCTTACTGTATCCTCAGAACGATGATACAGTTTCATACTGTAGCATGGGCGGTAGTATTTTGCACTACACTGTGGTATTTGGTTCTGCTAGCTTCACATGTTTTTTTTTTTTTTAAACAAATTAACACCGGTGAATAGCAGCTATCAAAAAATAGGACATGTCCTATTTTTGGCAGTTTTCGCGCCCAGACGGACCCTATTGAAATCAATGGGACCACTTTTAACAGCCATTAAAAACAGGTACGCTTGAACTTTCAGGGTTTAAACTAAGAATAGTAATAATACTCACCTCATTCACTTGCATGTGCAGGAAAACTCACTCTTCATTGGCTGCAGTGATGTCACCATGCTGGGAGCTCAGGTCCTTTCCTGCATCCAGTGAAGAGCGAGTGCACCTGCACATGTAAGTGGATAAGGTGTGTATGGCTCTTAAAAACAGATGCAAAAATGGACAGATGGCCAGAAAGTGGTTGCAAAAGTGGCTATGAAAAACTGACAGAATGTGAGAGTTTTTGATGGCCATATTTTTTTTGTCATGTGAATGCAGCTAAGTAATATCCATTATTGACTTAGTGGGTTCACGTCTCACTTGGCCACCATTACAATTAGACAGATAAAGAAATAGATTTTGTGCATGCCAATCAAGCAATCCAGAAGCATAGATTCATAGTACTCATTATAAGAGAAAATGCCCTAGGTTTGTGTAACCATGTTTCATTATCTATATGTCATACAGATGCAGCCAAGCTAAACTTGTTGGTTAACATGTATGTAAAGGGCTCTTTAAATAGGCTGACAATTGAACAGATGATCTTGCAGTGTAAATGCACCACAGATTACTTAATTGTATCTTTTGTGCAGCATGAAAGATCATCGTTTCCTGGTGGCAGATTATGCCATGTAAACACGATCTGCTGCCAGGAAAAAGCGAGACAGTGGGGAAGAGCATTAGTGATCGCTCCTCCCCATACTCTGGAGGAGATCCATACACCGGTTTCCTCCACTAGTGATCAGCAGATAGTCGTGAAGGAACGTTTCCTGACGGATAGAGATGAGCGAACATGCTCGAAACGAGCACTGTACTGCTCGGCTCCCCTGCGCTCGCATGGGCGCAGGCAGCCGCTTCAAGACGGAAGCGGCTACCTGCGCCCATGCGAGCGCAGGGGAGCCGAGCGGTACAGTGCTCGTTTCGAGCACGTTCGCTCATCTGTACTGACGGACAATCTGCTCGATAGTGGTTCCTTGATAAAGGGACCTTTAAGTTAAGAATGGCAAGAAAAAGATAACCCCCTTTTCAATGGATTACAATGGCTTTGATCACCAAGATAACACTGTGCCATGTGTTATCAGAGTCAATTTTAGTTCAGCTACATCGGTATGAAAACGCTATTACCTGCCTTTTCTAGCGGTTTAGCATTTTCTTGAGTACAGTAGTGACAAGATTAACTTATTCAGGGACAACCATTGTAATTTAAAGCATTTGTAAATTGAGACTATATTTCCATGAATTCTATGGAAAACTACTAGTATTGGTTCCAAAACCTCCAAAACCTAAAAAACTAAAGATAAACCCTTTTCTTATGCAGTACTTTTGTTTTTCTTGCTTCTGTTTTTTTACTCCCTGCCTTCCAGGGGCCATCACATTTTTATTTATTCCTTCACACAGTCATCAGAAGGTTTATGTTTTGCTGATCAAGTTGTATTTACTAATGACACCATTAAATATTCAATACAATCTACTGTGAACCTGGAAAACAATTGTAAGTTTCATGGGTTTCATTTTTTGTCTTCACAGTGACAAAGGGCTCATGCACACAAATGTTTTGTTTTTTTGTTCGCATCTGATTTGCTCTTTTTGCAGGTTCGTTGCAGACAAATTCACTTCAATGGGGCCGCAAAAGATGCAGATATCACACCGTGTGCTCTACTCATCTGCATGTCCAATCTCTGGCATCCGAAAAAACAGAGAACATGTCCTATTCTTGTCCACAATATGTAAAATGATAGGACTGTTCTATTAGGGGCCAGCTGTTCTGTTCTGCAAAATCCAGAACACACACAGCCAGTATCCGTGTTTTGCAGACCACAAAAAAGGCAACGGTCATGTACATAAGCTCTTATTCTATGTTGGTATGATAGCAGCAATAACAATATTACAAAGTTTTTCTTATGTTTTAATGCTTTTAACAAAATTGAAAACATTGAGAATTTTTTTCTTTGCAACTGACACACACAACTCTTTAAAATTTCCATCTATGGAGCTGTGTGGGGGCTATTCTATTGCATGGTGAGCTTTGGTTTTTATTGTTACTGTTTCAGAATATGTATGACTTTGATCTTTCTATGGGAGGTGAAGCGACCAGAAAATGGTGATTTGGACATTTTTGATGTGTTTCAATTAAAATGTTCACCATAATAGTTCTACCATTTTGGAATGCAGCAATACAGTTATGCTTATTTTTTATTGTTCATTTTTATCTGTAAAATTAGAAAAAAGGGGTGATATGAATCTTTTAAATCTTATTGTTAATTTTTTTTTTTTTTTGCTTTATTTTATTCCATACATTTTTGCTGTTTGGGCTAATAGTCCTTGCATAGAGTAGCATAGCATAGTTAACAAATGCATTTTTTTATTGCAGAAAATATTTTTCCTAGTTTGACATTACCAATTTGTAATGTCAAATTGTTTGGTGTAATGTTTAGCTTTATCTAAGTCTCCTTAAAAACACTGGGAGGAATTCATCAAGCCCTGCCTTCCAATATTCTGTCTTAAAAAAAAACCATTTTGAGGTCACACGCAACATCTTTGTGACATTTTGCATTTTTACACAACTTGAAAAGCAGGTGGAAAAGTGGGTGTGGTTAGCTATGTTAATGAGTTTCACTCCAGATTTATCACTGAGACTTTTTTAAAAAGTCACAAAAAAGTTACAATCTCACTGGAGTAGCTTTTCTAGAGAAAATTGTTTTAAGGATAAGAAAATTTATCAAACAAGATGAGATATTTGATAAATAAAACTGACTTCAAATATTCCCCTAATGCTAAATTTCCCCCTAGGACTTTTTTTTTATAAAGCAAAAAAAAGTCCTAAAGCTACTCCAGTGGGGAGGGTACAGAAAACTGGAGTAACAAAGACAAAAGTGTTAGGTTTAAAGGGGTTGTCTAGGACACACAGACACAGTCCTGAGCTAGCCGGCCGAAAAACGGCAGAGCATTCTAGAGCTTGGTGTTTCAGAAGCTCCCACGCGACGAATTAGAGATATAGAAACAGTGTAGCACAGCGCCAGCGCACTCTGCTGTCTCCTGGCTGGGAAGTGGTTAGGTCTGTGTCTCGTCTTAGTAAAGGCGAGATGAGACAACCCCTTTAAAGATGAGCCAAATTTAACAATGTGTGCTATTTGATAAATTTGACACAAAGTACACCAACACAGACTCACGGAAAACTGACTTCAAATATTTCCCTCATGGTAAATTCCCCCCCACTGATTATACATCTGCCATGTTTTAACCTTGTGCTGCTGATCATATTATGGAGTTCCCCTCAACTACACATAGTGACTGTTTATTCCTAAGTCTGTGACGCCTTCAGCATATGTGGGTGGATGCCATCTGGGCCAGGGGCTTTATCAATATGAACTTGTTTAATCTTAAATGCATTTCCTGCTGCGTTAGCCCAATAATATCTACTGTTTCGCATGGGTTATTGCAACCCAGCATGTTTCCTGGCATTGTTTCTGCCTTCGTAAACACAGATGAAAATAACATATTTCATAAATTGGCTTTCTCTTTGCCTCTTTTAGTCAAGTCCCCTAGTTCATCTGTTAGAAGCCCAATGCTAACTGTGTTTCATTATTCCTATGGATAAATTTGAGAAATCTAATGGGGTTGCACTTGCTTCCTGTTAGCAATTAAATTGTTACTTATTTCTTTACAAGTATATTTTAATACCTGAAGCCTTTATATTTAATTGACACTATCTGCTTATATTATAAGAAGATCTTATTACTGAAGACTGGCTGAAGATGTCCTTACAGATAAGATAGCTGTTGGCCAATAGCTATGTCCCTGATGCCAACAGACATGAATGTAACCAGCCAAACAAAGTAATTTATGTGATTCAAGATGCCTGATAATAATTGTGCAACTATGATAATTAATATCACAACTGCATAAACATTTTTTGGATTGTGCTGTAAATTACAGATGAGCAAATTTATTAAAAATCGTTTCATATCCGAATCTGCACAGTTCACACCTGAAACAAATATTCTCCAATTGCTCTGAAAATTGGTATATAACAATCTCTGGTCTCCTATGACTAAATGACTAAAAAAAATCCTAGAAAATGAGCGAGAGATAGACCCACACATAACATAGGTAGATAGACCCACACATGGCTGGACTACAATACTCCTCTTGAATACTTGGTCTCTGTAATGAGAAAGAGCACCCCCAAGGCCACTCAGCTAACCAGGGAAATTTACTCTTGAGACATCCAGTATTCTTGTCCTTTTTGAAGGAGAACTGGTTTGCATGTCTCCTTCAGAAAAGTATAATACTGTAGCAGCCAGTGTCTATTTGGAAGAAAAACTGGATTTCCAGTATTATGTATTGGGTCTCTCTATCTACGATTCCCCTGAAATGAATCACTAGAAATTCAAGTTTTTAGAATTCCAAATTGGTAGAATTGATTTGCACATCTCTGATGTCAATCATAAATAGGACAGCCCACTAGACTCGTAAGTCCAAAATGAGCAGCTATTTACATGAATAAATTACTGTTAAAACCGAATCTTCTACTACAAATCTATATATCTGCCCAGCTCCTCCTTCTGTATAACATACTGCCTGCAGACTGGACTGTGTTCTCAGTGTGACAGGTTCACTTAAAGGGGTTATCCCATGACTAATGTAAAAAATGAAAATCAGACATCATATAGTACATGCCAACAAAGCCAGACCCAGCCCTGTACCTCACATGGAAGCAGAGATCATCACATTCATTGCTCTGCTACATTTATATCAAGCTGACAGCTCAAGGGAGTGTGTTTTCTGCTGTGGCTAAGGGTATGTGTCGATTCACTCCAGCTCTGTCCCTATCAGAAGGCAATTCAAGCATGAAACTGAGCGTGTGTGACCTTCTCGGTGAGCTGGACAAAGAAATAAGAGAAAAAACCAGGTAGATTTCAGTGAATAACTCAGTGGCTATACTATATTTAAATTACGTGCAGTTACGATCCAGGTGCTGGTTTGAAAACTGTAGAATATTTCTAATGAGACAACCATTTAAAAGAATGTAACAAATTTTGGCCTCAATGAACCAAATACATTTTTTTTAAATTAGCTTTGAGTTTATGTATTTCAACAACATCCATGGCAAACAGATGCATAAAATCAAGGATGCAAGCATGTGTTTTCAGTAGGAAGAAGGCGATAAAGACACTGCTTGACTCTTCAGGCAGCAGCTAATCTCCCTGGGGTTGGGTGGTATAATGTGCCACAATCTGGTATTGCTGACCCCACCTACTTGTGTTGGCCCTGCCTCCCATCAAGTTGGACCTGACTACAAAACGGGGCCACTTTTAGTATTTTTTCCAGGGCCACTTTAGGTTTCCAGACCGCCCCTGTCCGTATGTACCAACATATGAAGTCAAGGGAAAGACAGAAGGTGACAAAAAACATCAGATTGTAAATCTATTGCACTTAAATCGATGGATTCAGCTGACATATATCTAATGTGCACTTCACCTAAAGGTTTTGTCCAGGACTGTTCATTTTAATTCTCCTCCAACATTTAATACCTGTGGAAATGTTAATAGTCACCTGTATCCCTCGGGTCTTCTCTTCTAGTCTCTAGTCTCTTCTCTTCTAGTCCATGTAAACTTCTACACAGAAGGGGTTATGTGCACCCCTACAGCCAATGACTGGCCTCTGTGTTGACATATCTCCAAGCAGCACACGACCTAGGAGAACGGAATACCAGTGACGAGAGGCAGAGAGCCAGAATGGAGCTGTCGGTAAGTATGGATTTAAACTATATCCTGGACAACACCTCTGACGGCTATTATTGTATAGTCTAAGCATCTAAGAGTAATAATAACTTAGCCACAAATCACAGAATGGATTTTACAGTGATGAGTCATGTTTCACTATCTGCAAGTCTGATGGATGATTATAGGTTTGGTGGATGCCCAGGGAACAGTACGTAAAAGGTGGTGGAGGAGAAATAGTGGTATGGGGCTATTTGTCCCATAGTTATAAAATTTTTGTTCGGACTTACATGGGTGGAATTGATTTTCAGTCCCAGGGACTTTTGGCCTGAAAGAATTAGCTAATATCTGTCCTTAAGGGGGTTGTCTCACTTCAGAAAATGGCATTTATCATGTAGAGAAAGTGAATACAAGGCACTTACTAATGTATTGTGATTGTCCATATTGCCTCCTTTGCTGGCTTGGTTCATTTTTGCTTTGCATCATACGCTGCTTCTATCCAGGGGTTGCAACCACCGTGCTATCCATCAGCAGTAGCCGTGCTTGCACACTATAGGAAATGGCCACGACCTCTCTGGTGGCTGGGTCCATGGGAGTGCACACAGACCTGCGCCTTTTCCTATAGTGTGCAATTATGACCACCACTGCTGCATTACAGGGTGGGTGTAACTATAGATATGAGCAGTGTATAATGCATGCAATAAAAAGAAAATAATCAAGCCAGTAAAGGAGGCAATATGGAGAATCACAATACATTAGTAAGTGCCATGTATTAACTTTCTCTACATGATAAATGCCATTTGCTGAAGGGAAACAATTTCTTCAATTGAATGCCAAAAATGTATGCCTTTAAGTCCTTTCCTTCCTACATAAAAAATGAACTATCATTTTTTAATTTAAGCAGTCATAGATTAACTCAAGAGGAAAAGCCAGTACTTGAAAAGGGATTAAAGTAAGTGGCGAGTAAATCAATTAATAAATTCCAGGTGTTCATAATGGTCAAATATATTAGAAAATCAAATCTCAGTAAATATGCAATTTTTAATTCACTTTCTGGTCCAGTTCACAAATAAGATTCATATGTTCATACAGATCTAAAAAATAAATCCTCCTTTTTCCTAAAAATAGAGATAATGAATGTCTCGAAGATTTTAAAAGAAGTGGTTTAAAGGGCATCTGTCAGCAGATTTGTACCTATGAAACTGGCTGACCTGTTACATGTGCAATTGACAGCTGACGGTATATATGTTGGTCCCATGTTCATATGTGCCTGCCTTACTGTGAAAAATGATGTTTTATTAAATGTAAATGAGCCTCTAGGAGCAATGGGGGCATTGATGTTACACCTAGAGCCTCTGCTCTCTCTCTCTGCAACTGCCACGCCCTCTCCACGTTGATTGACAGGGCTAGTTGTGATCGCAGTTACACTGCCTGGCCCTGTCAATTAAAGTGAAGAGAATGCAGCAGTTGCAGAGAGAGAGCAGAGTCTCTAGGAGTTATGACAACGCCCCCGTTGCTCCTAGAGGTTCATTTGCATAAATTACAACTTTATTTTTCTCATCAATGCAGATACATATGTACATGGGACCAACACAGATGCCATCAGCTGCCAAGCGTAACAGGTCAGCCAGTTTCATAGGTACAGAAGGTTCCATGTAATACCCCTAGGAGAATGAATATGATGAGGAGAAAAAAAAAGAGGTGTCCTAAAACTTCTGCAGCATAATAAAAAACTATGGGGTCATTTAGTAAGACCTGCGATTTCGACGCCGGTCTTAATACCCTTGCGCAGGCGGTGGATGCGCCAACGTTATAACTTCGGCGCATGATCTGCCAGAGTACACCAGGCTTAAAGGGAACCTGTCATCTCCGAAACACCCCCTGAACTAGAGTAAGCGGTGTATAGTGTAAGTGATGCTGAATCCGAATATGTAAGTTTTATCTTCATACTCACTTCCATTCTGACGCTGTGCTCCCACAAACATGCAGTAAAATGCACTCACTGGACTCCAGTGCTCACTCACATAATGGAGAGGACTCAAAGAAGAGTCCTGTGAATGTATTTTACTGCGGGTTTGTGGAAGCACAGCGTCGGAATGGAAGTGAGTATGAAGATAAAACTTACATATTCAGATTCAGCATCACTTACACTATACACAGCTTACTCTAGTTCAGGGGGTGTTTCGGAGATGACAGGTTCCCTTTAAATCTATTCCCGCTCCCTTGCTGGAGCAGATTTAAGTCATGTTATATGCCAAAAACTGGTGTAGAAAATAATAAATGAGAAAGGCCTTCTGTCCCGCCCTCTTACACTCCCCCACACCACACCCCCTTTTTATGGTGTGAGCAGCGTACTAGGGGCAAAGTCACAGATTTTGCAGTAAATAACCTTTGTGCCAAAATCGGCAACAAATTTACGCCAATAAGTGGCATATTTCTAAATGACCCCCCTAGTTTTTATACCTGACAATAAGCGGGGGGATAGTTGTTTTATACAAATATCAGTATGATTGTGAAATGAGGTTCTTATAAGATTGCAAAATAAATGGCATCTTAAAATCTGATCTAACAGATAAACATAGTAACATAGTTTATAAGGCTGATAAAAGACATCTGTCCATCCATTTCAGTTATCCTGCAAGTTGATCCAAAGGAAGGCAAAAAAAAGAAAACCCTGTGAGGTAGAAGACAATGTTCCTCATTTTAGGGGAAAAAAATCCTTCCTGACTCCAATTAGGCATTAGAATAACTCTCTGGATCAACGACCTCTCCAGAAATCTAGTAACTATAACTTGTAATATTATTACACTCCAGAAATACATCCAGGCCCCTCTTGAACTCTTTTAGGCTACTTTCACATTAGCACATTAGAACAGCCTGCCGGATCCGTGCTGCCGCTAATACACGTCTGCGGCCGGAACTACGCTCTGGCCCAATTCACTACAATGGGGGCGGCCCGGAGTTCCGGCCGCAGCACGGCAAACATGCCGAGAGGTGGCCAGACTAAAATTACAACAGTTTTGCTAATATTTATATGGGTTTTTTGAGAAAGAGAGTTTTTTTTTAATTATTTACAAAGTTATGATAGAAATGGTTTAGTTTTATAGAAATAATTTATTGATGATTGTGTTATGATTTGGAAATGGGATTGTGATGAATTAATGGAAATTATAGGGGGTTTAACTATAAATGACTGGAATTTGGAGTTCAATGAGGAAGTGTGTCAAAGCTCTATTAATTTTTTAGACCTTGAGCTAAATATTGAGAATGCAGTTTTAAAAACCAAAACCTATTCTAAGCCAATTGATTGTAATTCTTATATTTATACCAGTAGTTGTCATTAACCTATTTGATTGCAAAATGTGCTCAGGTTTTTTCTAAAAGAATTTTTAGAAAAATTATAAAGGGGGGATTTTAGATAAATATTCAGGAAGCGGCTGATGAGAATAGTAAAGAAGAACAGAACATACAAAAATAGAAGAAAATGAAGACCATGAATCATTATGACAGTTTTAGATTTGCATTTCTGACACAATATAATTAGAGTGTAAAGACTATTAACCGGTAAGTCACAGTGGTTCGAGGGCTTGTATGGAGCTTCTAAAGCTTCTCAGAGCTGGTGAGCCCCCTGCTAAGCTGTGCATGAAGCACAGCTCAGCAGGGAGTGTGTGAAAATCCCATTCACCCTAATAGATCTCTATTAGGGTGAATAGGACAAGGGACCAAAAGTTCCCAAGTTTAATCGCATAAGGGGGTTAAAACTTTTTACTGTAAAAGTAAAAAAAGAAAACATTAAAATATTAAAAGTTTAAATCACCCCCTTTCCCAATTTTATGTATAAAATATATTAACATAAAAAAATAAATATATCAGGTATTGCTGCCTCCAAAAATTCTGAACTATTAAAATATATTTTTTTTAAATTCCTGTGCGTTGAACACCATAACAGAAAAAAAATGAAAACCACACGATTTTCCATTTTTAGTCACCTTTTCCCTCACAAAATTGAATAACAGTGATCAAAAAGTCGTACATACCACAATAGTGGTACCAATAAAAACTACAGTTCATTTTACAAAAATCAAGCCTTCATACAGCCATCCAGACTGAAATATAAAAAAGTTGTGGCTATACAAGTTTGGTATCGCTGTATTCGCATTAAGTATTCATTTTGTAATTTAACTACTGTTATAAAATGCTTTAGTTGTGAGATATTCTCTTAACTTCATTATAATAGTGTTAAAATGTATAATAATGAGTACATTCATCTACTGAGGTGGTCACATATGCTCAGTTCCATCCTTCAATTGCCACCAGTCGTAGCTACTTTTAGAAGCTGTAACAGTGATAGGGCTGCAGCAGAAAGGACACGCTACATAAGCTGTCAGCCTGAAGTCAATCGAGCAGACAATTTGGAGCCATGTAAAGTAAATGGCTGGTCCTTGCTTTGTTAGAAAAAAGGTTGTCATGTACTGTAGGATATATAATTTTAATTTTTTACATTAATAATGGAATAACCTCTTGCATGGATTAAAAACAACAGCCAGTGCCAGTAAGTAAAACTACTGTACTCTAGCGAGGAGTTGGCCTAGGTTTCACTTGCCAAATTTTACAACTAAAAAAACAGGCATAAATATACTTGAAATATGTCATCGGTATTATGCAGAAATAGATTTGTAAGTTTATTAACTGAGTTAAAGCAACACTGAACATAGAAAAGTCCTGTTTACCTAATTTTGCAATTAAAACTGAAAAATACTATATATAAAGGAATTTTCCCTGTGCGCTGTTAAGGTCAGCCATGTCCTACCTCATTATTCTATGTCTAGATGTAAGACAACTGGCTGCAAAAAGAGCCTCCACTTCTGCACTATCTGAAATAAGACACAATATCATTAAGCTCTGACTCTGATAAGCCCCACTTCCTCAGCCAATCAGCAACCAAAAATGGAATCAACTAGAAGGAATTATTTTTCATGTGTCCTCCTGATTTCTACAAGGAAGTTTATTTCAGAAAGAAGCAAAAAACATGGCAAGCAAATTGGGGTAAATTTATTCCCTGTGTAGGCTACTTTCACAAATGTGTTTTTGAGTCTGGTTTTGAGATCCGCAAAGATCAGCAAAACACATTTGTTTAAATAATACATTTGGTTGCTTCCATACAGAACGGATCCAGTTATATTGTATTGAAAATGAAAAAGACAGATCCAGCACCATTGACTTACATGGTTTTTGGTGCCGGCAGTTCCCATGACGCAAACAAAAATGTTGCTTTCAGCGATTTTGTGTCCACTATGGAAATGCAACAAACCAGAACGGAATGTATTCTGGTGCACTCCGTTCCGGTTTGTTCAGTTTTGTCCTCATTAACAATGAACGGGGACAAAACTGAAGCGTTTTCCTCCGGTTTTGAGAACTTGTGCCGGATCTTAAAACCGAACAGCACAACGCAGATGTGAAAGTAGTCTTACTTTTACAGTAGTATAGGTTTTGCATTCCTTTAAGTGACGTTTCACACTAGCGTTGCCTTTTTCCGGTATTAAGTTCCGTCATAGGGGCTCAATACCGGAAAAAAACGCTTCAGTTTTGCCCCCATTCATTGTCAATGGGGACAAAACTGAACTGAAGAGAACGGAATGCTCCTAAATGCATTCTGTTCAGTTCACTTGCATCTCCAGACCGGAGAGCAAACCGCAACATGCTGCGGTTTGCTTTCCGTCCTGGGGATCCGCACCAAGACAAATCTGTCATGACCCCCAATGCAAGTCAATGGGGACGGATCCGTTCGGTGTGACACAATAGTAAACAGATCTGTCCTCCATTACCTTTCAATGGAGTTCATGACAGATCCGTCCCAGCGATGTTAAAGATAATACAACCGGATCCATTCATTACGGATCCACATGGTTGTATTATCAGTAACGGAAGCGTTATTGCTGAACCCTGCTGGATCCAGCAATAACGCTAATGTGAAAGAAGCCTTAGCAACTCTGAACACATCTACAGGGAATGTCACATATACATCCCACATCAATAAGACTATCAGATCACAGGTCAGGAGCTGTAAGCACTAATTGTCCAGCAATCTTCTAAACAGCAGCCAGAGCAACTGATAAACTACACTGAGCTGTAAATTTGCTGATGGCCTGCAGAAAAGGTAGCCTGTGGCATGTAGCAAATTATCTCCGCTGTTCCCAGTCTCATGACAGGGATAGTGAGACAACGGACATTAATTAATGAATGTAAAGCACTAAGTACCTTGTCTTATTACATATGAAAATGAAATTTCAATTTCAGACTACAAGGTAAATTAACTTGTACTATAATCTTGGCACTAAACAGACCAAGAAGAACTTTTCATGCAATGCAGTGAAGAGACACACATCAAACAAAGGATGATAGCATTTACGAAATATTCAAGTGCAGGAATTATGACTGTTGATTTTACATTAGAGATGGACTGTTTTAACAGTAGGGTGTGTAAGGACAAGGCTACAAGCAATAGAGGCTTTCACTGCAAATCCCATAAGAGTCGGTTAATAGGAGTTTGGTGTTTGCGCACGGATTAGAACAGTAATTAGCAGCCAAGACCGATGAAGGGAGAAATGATATCGTCCAAGACATGCTGGCATAAATTATAGTGGATTTTATTCATAATGCTCTGTTTTACATTCAGTCTGGATTTCTGGTATGTTTAGTTCCATACCAGCACATAGGATGCCATCCAACCTTGGAACATGAAAGCTACTGAGGTATTATATAGTTCTCCATTCAAGAATCAGTAGTATATGTGACTATATAAAATTTTGTAATGCATTTTATTAGGTGACAAATCATCTACAAATTTTGGACTTTTTTGTAAGACTACTTTCACACTAGCATTTTTGCTGGATACGGCAGGGGAAAAACGCTTCAGTTACTGATGATACAACCATCGGCATCTGTTATGAACGGATCCGGTTGTATTATCTTTAACATAGCCAAGACGGATCCGTCATGAACTCCATTGAAAGTCAATGGGGGACAGATCCGTTTTCTATTGTGTCAGATAGTGTCAGCGTCAAACGGATCTGTCCCCATTGACTTGCATTGTGAGTCTTGACGGATCCGTTTTGCTCCACATCCCATTACGGAAAGTAAACCACAGCTTGCTGCAGTTTGCTCTCCGGTATGAGAAAGGAACGGAATAAATTTTGGAGCATTCCGTTCTGTTCAGTTAGGTTTTGTCCCCAGTGACAATGAATGGGGACAAAACGGAAGCATTTATTTCTGGTATTGAGACTATATGAATATGACGGATCTCAATACCGGAAAATAGAAATGCTAGTGTGAAAGTAGCCTAAAGGTGCTTAAATTTCTCATCAAAGGATCTGTCTAAATAGAAGAGAGGTAGGAGGAGGGAGACACAGCTGCAGTTTCTTATTCAGTGCTTTAAAAAAAGAATGTGTCATCAGAAAATGACATCGTATAAATGTTAAACACATTTTTTTAAAGAATTTATCATGAGGTTATGTAACACCTGTAGGTAGGGACAGACATGGACAGTTATCCATAACCTAGAACCCAGCCTGCTTTCCCTACCTACTTGCAGTGCAAGCCATAGACAGCAAGACCACAACTGGTTGACAGCCATATGCTACTTACGTGCAGGGACAGACAAACACCAAGAGAAAAAACAACACAAAAACAGGGTCGTACATAAATAGGTCTGAACCAGGCAAGCTAAGCAATACAAACAAGAGACAGAGAATGGTCAGAAAACAAGCCAAGTTCAGAACCAGATGGACAATGTAATACAAAACGAGAGACATAGAGTGGTCAGAAGACCAGCCAAAGTCAGAGGAACGAGCAATCCAATACGCACAGGAACCAGGAGCATAGCTAGTGAGTCAGAGACTATCACTGGCACTGGTGTATGGCCAGGAAGGGTTTTAAATAGAGCACCGAGTTCCAGGATCAGAACCTGATAGGTCATGACTCGATGCTCCATTAGTCAGAACACTAGCACATAGGAATAAAACAGTTGAGTAATCATTCCTCTGCTAGTCTCCTGTAGCACACACCCACTGTGGGGAGAAAGAGCATTACAACCTGCTGCTGTCACATCACCAGGGGGCGTGGCTTAGAACAGTGTCTCTCCAGGTACAGTCGCTCCAGAGGTCTCACCGCTGGAGCCCAGGTAAGTTTGTGACAGGTTATTTTTAATTTTCAATGTCAATAACTAGATTTAAACAAAAAACATAAAATCTTTTTCACACTGGCCACTAAGCCTAATAATAGGCACCACTTCTTGGTCTGTCCAGTTGATTTTACTGCAGTTATATCCTTATCATTACAGGCAGATTTAGAATATATCACCTCTGTGCATAGATAACACAGGATTGTCCATTCACAATAGGTGATTGTCAGAGCTTATCTATTCTTCCCTCGTACAATTCCCTCTGCACAGGTCACAGAGCAACCCTAGAAAACTCTCCCATAGAAGTCAATAGGGTCCCCTCCGGACCATTGTGTCTATGGACTATGTGGCTGCTGTAAAGCAATTCTTTAAAGGAAACATGTCACCAAAAATCTCTGCCAGTTAAAACCATCTCCTTTTTTTCTAATCTCTTTTTATTTTCTGATTACAGCTTTCCTGACCATGATTATTGGGCGGCCATCTTGCCTGAGCTGTTCTTAACAGCATTTACAAAGCATTAAAAAATTGCTTTATCATCGCCCCGTGGTGATGGCAGCCCCGATAATTAGGCAGGAAATGGAATAAAAAATCTATAATCAGAAAATAAAAAGAGATTAGAAAAAAAGGATATGTGTTACTATCTGATTGTCATTGGCAAAGGTACATGACCACACCACCAGGCACAGGCGTCATCATCTTGCATGGGCAGAGAGCATCTATGCTGGACGAAGGACGAGTGGGCCTGCGTGCTGTTCACTGATGAAAGTCAATTCATGCTGAGCAGAAATGATGGCCGCCAACTATGTTGAAGGCATCAAGGAGAGCGGTATGCATCAGCCACTGTTGTCACCAAACGAGCCTTTGATGGTGGTGATGTTATAGTGTGGACAGGTGTGTCTAGTCAATACAGAACTGCCTTACACTTTGTGAATGGTACAGTGACAAGCCCATACTACTTGAATAACATCATTAATCCAGTCATTGTGCCTCTGCATGAACAAAACAGGCCTAATTTCATCTTCACGGACGACACCAGCTCATCGAGGTCATATCATTAGGGAACAGCTGCTGGAGACTGTGGTACCTCAAATGGAGAGGCCTGCACTTTCTCCAGACCTGAATCCCATTCTAAAACTATAAAATCGGCTTAGACGCCATATAGAGTCTCGTAACTCTATACTCCAGAACCTCAATGACCTGAGGGCCACCCTTCAAGAAGAGCGGGATGCCATGCCTCAGCTGACAATAAGTCGACTTGTGAAAAGCATGATACGTTATTATTAAGCTGCAATTGATGCACAAGGCTACATGACAAGTTATTGAGACATTGATTTTTTGTAGGGTATACCCACCACTGTTGTTGGCTTTTGGTTCAATAAATTGTTTGAGATGAAGAAATCACCATTGCATGCTTCTATGTAAATGCTCTACTTTCATGATATAATATCACTGTAGCGTGAACTTTTTACGCTTTCCATAAATTTCACCCGAAAGCTAAATATCCCTAACTTTTTGTGAGTAGTGCAGTGGCGGATTGGCCATAGACCCTACAGGGAAATTTCCCGGTGGGCCGATGCCCAGGGGGCCACTCAAGCCCTCTTGATGGCCACAGGCCAGGTACATAATGAACTGATGTTTAACAACCACAGGTACCCTCCTGAACTCAATTGTGGTACAGTTGAATACAGTGGTTGGGATGGCAGTATTTTGTGCTGCCTTGTGGTATTTGGTTCTGTTAAGGTGGTATTCTGTGCTGCACTATAGGTCTGCCTACTTGTGTTAGCCCTGCCAACTTGTTTGTCCCATCTTCTGTCAATTTGGACCCACCTACAACATGGGGCTACTTTTAGTTTTTTCCAGGGCCACTTTAAGTTCCCCATCCGCCCCTGGAGTAGTGTAAGTATTATTCAGAGACATGGGTCATACCCTATTGATAAGATGAATTGTAATGCTTAATTGTCAGTGTATTCACATATTTCCAGGAGGTATGTCTTCTAAAAAAAGGTGCTCAAGAATTGTTATTTCCTGGGGAATAAAAGTGTTTACTAAAACAGACATGTCATGAGAGAGGACAGTTCTTGTTTAATTCTCCTGCCACACCACCTAGGACAGCAGAATTAAGAAATCAAGAAATGCACAGATGTACTCCAAAGAGAGAGAGATAAACACTTTTTAGTCGAACTCTGCTCTTGGAGCAGTTACTAACTTACAATGCTGTAAAAGGGATTTTGACCATGAGTTTTCCAAACCAGACAACCCCTTTGACATTTTTCTTTAAATGTTAATGTGATGTTGTTTATTTGCTGACTTTCTCATAGTAGCAAAAAAACCCAAAACTGAACATTTGGCATGTGTGGGCATCCTGTTAGTCAAAACTAAGTAACACCTCTTTTGGCATAAATTAGAAACATTTATTGCAGGAAGAAAACAGACTGTATTCTTAGTTTAGATATTTCCCCACTCACATTTTATCATGTGACGATGGTGCCCCAGTGAGGACCCTGGAAGAGGTGTATCTAAAACCTACGCACTTTCTCTTCCTTGGGAACCTGTTAATTCACCTGTAATGTTGCTATTCTAGCTAGACATTAGTATATCCGTGGTGGTGGTTCCAGTTAGGATGGCATGTGGCCTCTGAGGTCAGTGTTTGGCTGCAGTGGTCATGTGCCAGTATAGCATGTCATTACTCCCAGGTTTTAAAGGGGTTGCTCAACTTCTGGGGGTCCTATGCAGACCGCTTTAAATGTTGAGACCTGCAAGGGTAAGCATACTTACCTATTCCCCACCACTGGGTCCTTTGCTCCCCTGCCACTGCTGCCCACAACCACTTTGACCTACCCCCCATATGTCACATGACCAAGACTCTGAAAAGTCTCTGTAGACATCATCCAAGTAGTTACGAGAAACATCTATGCATCTATATACATATATATACAATTGAGAGTCCCAGTATGTAGAAACAGTATGTAAAAGCAGACCCACTACATATATAGATGTTATGTATTATTGAGTCACCTTTAAATGAGAAGTGAGTACAGAGAGAAATGCCATCAATGAATGGTCAAAGTACAGTGCCTTGCGAAAGTATTTGGCCCCCTGGAACTTTTCAACCTTTTGCCACATTTCAGACTTCAAACAAAAAGATAAAACATTTTACATTTTTGGTGAAGAATCAACAACAAGTGGGTCACAATTGTGAAGTGGAACGAAATTTATTGTATCATTTAAACTTTTTTTGTAATAATAAAACTGAAAAGTGGGGCGTGCAAAATTATTCGGCCCCCTTGCATTAATACTTTGTTGCACCACCTTTTGCTGCGATTACAGCTGCAAGTCGCTTGGGGTATGTCTCTATCAGTTTTGCACATCTAGAGACTGAAATTCTTGCCCATTCTTTCTTGCAAAACAGCTCGAGCTCTTTGAGGTTTGATGGAGAGCGTTTGTGAACAGCAGTTTTCAGCTCTTTCTACATATTCTCAATTGGATTCAGGTCTGGACTTTGACTTGGCCATTCTAAGCTTTATGTTTGGGATCATTGTCTTGTTGGAAGATAAATCTCCGTCCTAGTCTCAGGTCTTTTGCAGACTCCAACAGGTTTTCATCCAGAATGGTCCTGTATTTGGCTCCATCCATCTTCCCATCAATTTTAACCATCTTCCCTGTCCCTGCTGATGAAAAGCAGGCCCAAACCATGATGCCGCCACCACCATGTTTGACAGTGGGGATGGTGTGTTCAGGGTCATGAGCTGTGTTGCTTTTACGCCAAGCATATCGTTTTGCATTGTTTCCAAAAAGTTTGATTTTGGTTTCATCTGACCAGAGCACCTTCTTCCACATGTTTGGTGTGTCTCCCAGGTGGCTTGTGGCAAACTGTAAACGAGACTTTTTATGGATATCTTTGAGAAATGGCTTTCTTCTTGCCACTCTTCCATAAAGGCCAGATTTGTGAAGTGTTCGACTGATTGTTGTCCTATGGACAGACTCTCCCACCTCAGCTGTAGATCTCTGCAGTTCATCCAGAGTGATCATGGGCCTCTTGGCTGCATCTCTGATCACTCTTCTCCTTATTTGAGATGAAAGTTTAGAGGGACGGCCGGGTCTTGGTAGATTTGCAGTGGTCTGATACTCCTTCCATTTCAATATGATCGCTTGCACAGTGCTCCTTGGGATGTTTAAAGCTTGGGAAATCTTTTGGTATCCAAATCCAGCTTTAAACTTCTCCACAACAGTATCACGGACCTGCCTGGTGTGTTCCTTGGTCTTCATGATGCAGAACCCTGAGACTATCACAGAGCAGGTGCATTTATACGGAGACTTGATTACACACAGGTGGATTCTATTTATCTTCATCAGTCATTTAGGACAACATTGGATCATTCACAGATCCTCAATGAACCTCTGGAGTGAGTTTTCTGAACGGAAAGTAAATGGGCAGAATAATTTTGCACGCCCAACTTTTCAGTTTTATTATTACAAAAAAAGTTTAAATGATCCAATAAATTTCGTTCCACTTCACAATTGTGACTTCACCAAAAATTTAAAATGTTATATCTTTTTGTTTGAAGCCTGAAATGTGGCAAAAGGTTGAAAAGTTCCAGGGTGCCAAATACTTTCGCAAGGCACTGTATCTTATAATGAAAATTAGACATCTGTTATCATGAATGTAAGTAGTAGTATCGGTATATAGTCACATGGTGTAATATAATGCATAGCTGGGTTTACGTGGTGCTGCTATAGGTAGAGAAAAACAGGAAGTGCGGGTGCTGCTGTGAATAGAGCAACTGCTCAAAGGAAGACGCGCCTTGTGTACTGGCCAGTGGCGTACCTTTAAAAAGGAGTGCGCTGTTCAGAGGAAGGAGGCTGCGCATGCGCAAGACGGGGAAGTGCGTGTCAAGCCTCTTTATGAGTATAATAGTTATCGGGGCACAGCGGTGTGCTGTTCTATTGAGTGGTGCTGATCTAAACTACTGTGGCAATATGGTAATGTGTGTGGTTGAGATGTATTATGTTGGACATGGTATGAGTGTAGAAACGAGGCAGTGTATGACGCTGCTGGGTATAGTATGAATGTAGACATGGGGGAGTGTGTTATGCGATGTGTGATGCTGAATATGGTGTGAAGTGGGGGAGCGTATGTGATGTGTAATGCTGAACATGATATTAATATAGAAATGAGGCAGTGTATGTTGTATGGAACATAAGACCAGAAATCAACAGGTTGTGATGAAAGACAGGTGAAAGGATACATAAATCTAGGATATGAAAGGGAGCACCAGGTTCCCATTCTACTGTATCTGTGAAAACAGAAAACTGAGAGTTAGTCAAATATCATGATATGTCTATTATAATGGCTCATATTGGACAATGATAATAATACAGTACAGACATTAATCAATAGGTTAATTGGCATGGGAAGGGATGCATCTAGATAAAACAGCGAATCTCATATTCCCTATTCATGCCGTGTAGTTCAAGGCTATTCAACTTATGGATCCAGTATGCCTCACGCATCATACGTTTTTTTGTTCTGTTGTTCTGGATGGCAAAACCTGCTTGATGACCTGAAATTTTAATTGGGAGATGTTGTGACTTGCTGAATGGAAATGTGATGGTAGAGATAGTAGTAAGTTTTTCTTTCTGATATTCGACTTATGTTGACATATGCGGTCTCGTATTTTCTGTGTTGTCTCCCCTACATAAACCTTCTCGCATGGACACTTTAGTAAATATATCACAAAGCTGGTTTCGCATGTGAAGAATCCTCTTATTGGAAATTTTTTTCCAGATTGGGGGTGATAAAATTCTGAGCCTTTTTGTATGTTAGTGCATTAGGCACAATGTACACATGGAAAAGTGCCCTTTTTCTGTGTTCCAAAGAATGTTTGTCTGGGTACATGTCCAGAAGCGCCTATATCAGCTCTAACAAGTCCCGTAGGTTAGTGGGATGACGTGTACATGCTAGGACGGGATTATGGAACTCAATGATGCGTGGGTATGCCTTTTGTAAGAGAGTCCAGTGGTTTTGGATGCTGTTCACTATTTTCTGAACGGTTGGATGGAAGGTATGGACGAATGGAATCCGATGTTGCTTGTCTCTGGATGTGGGTCTGGTTTTGATACTTTTGACATGTAGTAGGTGTGGAGGATAGCCCCTGTCGAGGAAGCGTTGTTTCATCTCTTGTAATCTGAGTTGTCTCAGTGAATCAGTTTTAACTATGCGGTATATATGTTCAAATTAAGAGTGGGGAAGCGACTTTTTCGTATTGAATGAGTGGAAGCTAGTGAAATGCAAGAGGTTGTTCCGATCCGTGGGTTTACTGTAAAGGTCTGTCTTGAGTGCCCTTGACATGTGTTTAGTGACCGTGGTGTCTAAAAAATTGATAGAACTGGTATCATGGTGTATGGTAAACTGCAGCTCAGGGTATACCGAATTCAGGCATGAATGAAACTGGAGCAAGGGGTCTAATGGGCCCTCCCATATGCAAAATATGTCGTCGATATATCGACAACATATTTTGTAGAGAAGAGCACATGAGTAGAGAAGAGCACATTTGGATAAATGAAGGTTTCTACAAGTGTAGTACTGTAGCTCACCGTTGCAGCCCATCACTGGCTGCAGCAAAGTCAAAATCGACGTTGGCAGCAGGTGACCTGAGCTAACCAGCAATGGATCAAAGGAGCTGGGACCCAGCAATGGGGGACAGGTAAGAATGGCCAGCAGGAGGGGTCTGCCTAAATGCCCTCAGAAGGTGAAAAACCCCTTTAAGACCATAGGAATATTGGCGTGAAGAGAACACATTCTTGGACATCACCTTTGACTATTTTTTTAAAAGTAAATTTAAGAGTAAAACCCCTTTAAAGAGGTTGAGGGATGGGGGGTTGATTTCCAGATGCGTGGGGTCCATAGGACCACTATGAAAACTCTTGTATATAAGATAAATAACAGACTTGTCATATGATGATCTGACAGACAGGATTCTCAGTAAACTCTTATGGCTTTGACAATAAATACAGGCAATGATTTTCTAAATTACTTCTGGGAACGACAAACCCTAAGGCAATCCACATTGCAAGGAAGAAACATATAATTTTACCATGAGCCCAGCAGAAATTATAGTTCAGTGGAGACTTTCACCTTCTTGACATTCACAGTGTTTATCCAAAATTGTTATTTTAAGACCTTATTATCTAAAATGTAGAATGTGCTGCTACAAAAACAGTTTGCCCTATTTATTAGTGGATAGGTGACATAAATGCGAGACTGTGGACTTTCTGACCTTGGCAAAAAAGTTCTTATGTATTTTATTGGAATACTATTAGCGGTATGAATTTCTGCGTTTATAGGAGCACTATATCTAACATCTAGCTCTCCTCTACTTGCTGTAAAGCATAGCAGACAGAATGAATTTTCCCATGAACATTTATCCCTTACCCACATGTTCATGTGAAAACTCCCTTAAATGGGTTCTCTAGGCCATTTCTAAAAAGTTCTTTCTTATGCCCTGTAGAAGGATGATTTTTTAGTTACTACACAATAGTCATTCGCTCTGCAGATGCAGTATGCCTGGTTTCATAGGGTTGACCCAGCTGACAGGTGCTTTTTAAACCTTTTGCTGCTACAGCTGTTTGGACATTTTGCACTTCTGCCAGGACAATTTTTTACTGTTTTGACATGTACAAATAAAATCTAAATTATGAAATAAAAAATCATACTAACCAAAATACTGATATATAGCAAATCTTCATAAAATCACGAGAACTTGGAAAGACCAAAAATGTGTTTTTAAGCTGTAAATGTTAAATAAAATACAGGCATTACAGTCCATAAAAACCCCTAAAACCCATTTACTATATTTCTTGAAAGCAGACAACCTGATGATTGCAGCAGTTTTGACGGACTGTTGACCACCAAGTCCACATTCAAGTAACTTTGTAACTAATGGGAATTATTTTAAAAATGCATGAAAACAAAACTCACATGCAAGCATATGTTTACACAAAAAAACAAGGTAAGACAAGACTAATTTATTGAGGTGTGCAAAGCTCATATATACCCCAAATGCATACATCAACAAGATGATACAGAGGCCATGAAATGTGACAATCAGAGAGCAAGTATGCCTTTTGATTGAGGGGTGAAGGGATTGATAATGCACAGAAATCCATGTTATCGTCGCCTTGGGGACATGTACAGTTAGACAGGGGGAGAGAATACTCTGTGTAACAGCTACAGAGTTGAGCCTGGTCTTGTTTTAAATATGATAAATAAAGCTTTAAATCAAGACCAAGACTGCTAGCTGCTCTACATTGGAAGACATACATGGAAGTTCTTAAAACTGGTGCAAAGAAGAAGAGGCTTATTTGCCCATACAACCTTAAAATAAGCCCTGACTAGTATTTCTAGCTGCTTCACAGCCTGAGATCCAGCCATCAGTAGCAAGGACATATGAGATACATCCCTGACTACTGAAAGCTTCATCATTAGCAGGGAAATGGTTAAAGGATTGTAGCAAATCTGAAAGCCCTCTGTCTAAAGAAATAGGTTATAAAAAGACCCTTTGTCTTTGTGCCTACAATATACTAGACAGAAATAGCTGCCCTACACGTTAAAGTGCTGACAGAGCCAGTCTGTGCCTATTAATCTGTATTTATCCATATAAGCAAATAATGCAGTGATTTTTGCTTGACAAAAGTAATGACCATCTTGGGGCACATGTAAGTAGCAAGTTAATGACACCACATTATAAAGTACTAGCTTTGGTACCCTTACCAGGTCATAATGTCTAAGCATAAATTCTCCTGAACATGGATATACACTAGTTAGCTTCTGAATGAGTACAACCAAATCCATATTGCTTTTGAATACGCCATTTTCAGTATAATGTCCCTTGGCTTATTCTGCGAGTTTCTTTATTGGTATATTTTCACCATCAGCTATGTTGGCAGAGCGCTTCAAAGTCATAAGTGCATTACGTTTTCCCATTAGGTTCACAGTGGAGTTTTATATCTCGTAAATGGTTGGTTTAGGACAGGCTGTTTACTATGCAGTAAACACCTGAAATGGGATCTATGCCAGGCGTCTCAATGAAGGCCAAATGCTGAAAGTAGGCTGTGAGCCCAAGTAAGTTCTCATTAAGCAGGTGACAACTGGAATAATAACTACTAATGGGTCTTCAATAAAGTCATTCAGATCCAACACAATATGTATATTTCATTTTAATTGTATCCTCCATTCAACTGTATTAGAAGAAAATATAACTTTAACTTGTTGACGACGTAGGATGAGAATACACATCCTAAACAGCGGGTACTTGCCGTATTAGAAAGAGAATTCTCGTCCTGCAGTTAACCCCTTCACAACACACGTTGCCTCGATCAGCTGCAGGGGCCCGGCTGTTACTGTATCCTCCAGCACCATTGAAAATACTGATGCCGGTGGATTAATCCAATATATGCCGCAATTAATTGCTGAACGCAGCATATAGGAGGGAGGGGACTCCCTCTCTCACCCCATATGGTCCCCGCACTGCGATTGCGGGGTCCTGATGGTTGCCATGGCAGCCCCAAGCCTTGCAGTTGAGGAGGTCTATGAGGCCCAGCCCCCTGGCTGGGTCTCATAGGCGAACTACTGTCAGTGTAATTCACTGACAGTCAATACAGTACAACAGAGCATTTATTGTACTGCACTGAAACACGGATCAGATCCTAAAATGTTGAAGTCCCATAGTGGGACAAAAAAAAAAAAACGCAAAAAAGTTTTATTTTTAACAATAAAAACTTTAGAGTTTCAAGTAAAAAAAAGAATCAAGCTACGTACAATAAAAAAAATATAGATTAAAATATAATTAGGTATTGCCATGTCCATAAAGGCCAGCTCTATAAAAATATCAAATGCTCTACCCTTTCAGGAGAATGCTTAAAAAAATAAAAACCTGTGCCAAAATAGCCATTTTTTTGGTCACACTGCCTTACATAAAGTGCAATAGTGATTGATCAAAAAGTACTATGTACCCCAAAGTGGTACCAATGGAAACGTCAACTCATCCCGCAAAAAAAACAAGCTCCCACACAAGACAATTAGCAGTAAAATAAAAAAAATGTCTCTCAGAAAATGGCAACACAAAAACAGGATTTTCTTTTTCAAAAATATTGCAAAAAACATATTGTGTACTGTCTCATGCATAATAACCAGATCTATCAAATTTAACTGTGTCAAAACAGCCATTTTTGTCACCTTGCCTTACAAAAAGTGTAATAGCAAGCGATCAAAAAGTACTACATACCCCAAAATGGTATCAATGAAAACATCAACTCATCCATTTAATATTTCGCCTCAGAGCCTCTACAGTTGTCAGCACAATAAGCGTTAGTCACCACAATGCTCCTCAAATAAACATGGTGCTCTTTTAATCCTGAGCTGTGTGGTGTGTCCAGGCAAACGATCAGGGACACATGTAGGGTGTTTCTAAAACCAGGAAGCACGGCATAATAATAAGAGGACTTGCTTTTCACACAATGGGCACAACACATTGGGCACTCAGATGGCACATCTGTGTAAAAATTGCAATTTCCACTTTGCATTATCTGCTATGAATTAATTTTTGCCGAACATCTGTGGAGTTAAAATGATCACTACATCCCTTGGTTAATTCTGTGAGGGGTGTGGTTTCCAATATGTCGACCAGCGCTGTATAAGTCACCGAACTAGATCTCAAATGCACATGGTGCTCTTTCTTTTCTGACTCCTGCGGTGTGCCCATGCAGCAATTTACAATAAGATATGGGGTGTTGCCGTATTCAGGAAGAAATGGGTAACCACTAATGGGGTATTTTTCTCTTGTAACCCCTTAAAAAATGAAAAATCTGAGCCTAAAGCAACATTATTACAGCCAAAATTCTATGGAACGCTTATTAGGTCAAACTGTTAATTACACCCCTTAAAAAATTCATTGGGGGTTGTATATTCCAAAATGGGGTCACTTTTTTTGGGTTTCTAATATAGGGGTACCTCAGGGTCTCTACAAATGTGACACAGTGCTCTGAAACCGTTCCAGCAAAAGCTGCACTCTTTTCCTTCTGAATCTTTTGGTGTGCACATACAGCCGTTTACTACCACATATGGGGTGCTACTATATTCAGTAGAAATTGTGTAACAAGTTGTAGGGTTCCAAATCTAGGGCACCATTTTATTGGAAAAATGAAATTTTAACAGCCAAGTGTTTCTAAATTCTATGAAACGCCTGTGGGGTCAAAGCAGTCCGAAATTCCTTGAGGGGTGTACAGTAGTTTTTTTTGGGGGGGTTCCACTCTTTGGATACCTCGGGGTCTCTATGAAAGTGACATGGTGCCCGAAAAACATTCCAGCAAATTCTTAATACCATATATGGGGAATTGCCATGTTCAGGAGAAAATGATTAACAAAATTTGTGATGCTTTTTTTCCTGCTACCCCTTGTGAAAATGAAAAATGCAATATTTTAATAGAGGAAATTAAATGTTTAATTTTCACAGCTAGATGTTTCAAAGAAACACCTGTGAGCTCAAAGCTGTCAGTACACCCTTCTATAAATTGTTTCAAAGGTATAGTTTCCACAATGGGGTTATTTTTGGGGGGCTTCTACTGTAGGGGTACTTTAGGGTCTCTTTAAATGTGACATGGTGCCCAAAACCATTCCAGCAAAGTCCACCCTCAAAAAATCATATGGTGCTTCTTCTATTCGGAGACCTGCCGTGTGCCTATCTGGCAGTTTACGACCACATATGGGGTGTTTCTTTAAACTGCAGAATCAGAGTAATAAATACTGAGGTTTGTTTTGCTGTTAATCCTTCTTGCCTTACAGGAAAAAAATAGAAGAAAATTTAAAATCGGCAAAAAAAAAAGAAATTTTGAAATTTCACCTCCATTTTCCTTTAATTCTTGTAAAACATGTAAAAGGTTAACAAAGTTTGTAAAATCAGTTTTGAATTATTTGAGGGGTATAGTTTCTAAAATGGAGTCATTTATGTGTGGTATGGATGACTTCATAACTGAATTAGTCCTTGAAAAAGTGGGTTTTGGAAATTTTCTTAAAATACTGAGCATTGCGTATTCCTATGCTCCTTATGTCTATGTTAACCCATTAATGACCACCCTGTTTTAGGCCATAAAGACCAAGCAATTTTTCTCATCGTCACATTCCAAGCACTATAAACTTTTTATTTTTTCTTGGCTACAGCCTTATGAGGGCTTGTTTTTTGGTTGTAAAAGTTGTAGTTTTCCATGGCACCGTTTTGAGGAAAACATAACTTACGTATTAACTTTTACTTAGGCCCCATTCACACGACCGTATGTTCATTTCCGTATCTTATCCGCATTTTTGCGGATAAGATGCGGAACCATACGGACCCATTCATTTTTCCATAAGAGAAAAAAAAATGCGGAATGCACACCGTGTGCATTCCGCATCCGTATATCCGTAAGTTCTCCCGCAAAAAAAATGAAACATGTCCTATATTTGGCCGCAAAACACGTCCATAGCCCCATTAAAAGTCAATGGGTCCGCAAAAATGCGGAACACTACGGAAGACATTCTGTATGTCTTCCGTTTCGTTTTTATACGGACACGGAATACATACGGTCGTGTGAATGGGGCCTAACTCTTTTTTGGGGGCATGGGAAAAAACTGCAATACTGCCACTGAGTTTTTATGCTAAAAATTTTGCAGCATTCATTTTTCAGCATAAATAACAACTTTATTCTTTGGGTCGGTATAATTACAGGGATACCAAATGCATATAGTTTTTTTTACCCTTACTACTTTAGCAAAATATATATATTTTTTTATATATATTTTTGCATCACCATATCCCAACCCATAACTTTTATTATTATTCTTTCTACAGAGCTGTGTGAGAGCTTGATTTTTGCACAATGATGTAATTTTCATTGGCATCATTTTGGGGTAAATAACACATTTTTGTTTTTATTTGTGGTGAATAAACAAAAAAACAGCAATTCTGGCATTTCACCGTACAGTGTTCACCATACAGGATAAATTACATAACAAGGAACAAGGATTACAGGATAATTGTGTAGTGTGGTTTGTTATGGAGGTGACAACACAAAATAGGTGGAGGGGATTTTATTTTTCCAATTTAATTCCTTTGAAAAGCTTTTTTTTTTCAAAGGAAAAAATTTACATTTTTTTTAAGTTGGAGATTTTTTTCTTTAATAAAACTTTATACAACTTTTTTTTTAAAACTATTTACTAGTCCCACAAGGGTAATTTTAACAGACAATCTTTTGATCGATTCTATAATACACTGTACTGCTTATGCAGAACAGTGTATTATACCGTTAGTGCTATACTGACAGGCACCATCGGCTGTGTCAGAGAAGCACAGTATAATAGGCATATACTGCAGGCAGGCCTGGGGCCCCAGGCTGCTATGTGAAGACATCGGCACCTCGCAAGGGACAGAGGGGAGCTCCCTCCCTGTAAACCACTTAAATGCTGCGTTGGCTATTGACCACAGCATCTAAGGGGTAAACGGTCTTGATCGGTGCTTCTATTCCTACGCAGCACAGCCTGCGATGTGCCGGCAACATGCAATGGCCATTTTTTTTTTGTCTCCTGCATTCACCCCATAAGATGCACTAACATTTTCCCCCCACTTGGGGGGGTTGCGTCTTATGGGGCAAAAAATATGGTAAATAGGCACTTCTAGCACTGTGAACGGAGGACACCAATGGTAATACTAAGGCTGCAGAGGGCGCTAGATATTGGAAGAAGTGCTCACAATTTAAAGCTAAACATAACCTAAGGTGTAGCACTCTTAAAAAGCAGTCGAGAACCGACAATCTATACCTACAGTTCCTGAGACTTATATCCAAAACTAATGATATTCTTTTCATGGCAATGATCAAAAGAAATGATTCCCATCATAAAAAATTCTCTGGTATATACAATCATTACAAAAATGAGGAAAATTCTTGCGTCCGTATCGTAGGAAAATGGTTTGAGGGCAGAAGGGACAGCAAGGAAAATTAGGTGAGATTGCTCGAAGGTGTTTGGCCAACCCAGACACAGACAGTCACACTGATCTTCAAATCTCCAGGACATGAACAGTATCAGAAATTTAGTAAATTCCCAAATGAGTAGACATACACATTCAATATATGGTATAGTTTTGTACACAATAATGTTATAAATCTTTTTTGAAAACAAAAAATAAAAATAAAAAAAACAACAACAGGAAATACATAAACACTTTTAATCTGATATTTAACATGTGACATTAAAATGTCAATGAAATTTGACATAATTTGCTTGGAAAGAGAAATACAACACTGGAGTCATCTTAAAATCTCCCTTCCACACCCAACTCTTCTATTGCCAAGCTGCCAATTTTATTATGTACTAAGCTGACTTCTGTCTGTGTCAGAGTGCGCTCCATGTGTCGATATTTAATTCGGTAACAATGGCTGACTCTTTTGGTCCTGGAAGATAAAGAAAATCAGACAATTAGGAAATGCATGAGGACATTTGTAAAATATCTCAACTACCTTGAAGAACAGTCAGGAGTCTAATAATATACTGTGAGTGTCGTCTTGGGAAATACCTATTTGCATATTGTTTTTCCATGGAGCATTGCCAATAATTCTCCATACCGTGAAGTACTTCCAGTAAGTCGCCATAAAGGGCTGGTCTCTTCAAAGAGAGCCAGTACCCTACGTAAATAATATGTTGTGAAGTATAGCTCAGCTCTGTACAAGACAGATATAAAAAGTCAATTTGCTTAGTGCTCAGGAAAGGTCTGAACTATGGTTTGCAAATAAAGTTATATCACCATGACAGATCCTCCTTAAAAGGCTTTTGCTATAGAAAAGTTTTCCTATTGGTAGGATATACCAAGGCTTTGTGATCAATGGGGCTTTAACTACCGGACCAATCCTAAAAATGAAAGGCCCCAGTGCAGTGTCCCCTTCACAGTGGTGCTACGAGCCACCAGTTGTGCAAGGAGCTGAGGCATTCAAGTGAATGGGGTGAATGAAGTTCTCTGTGCAGCTGAGGCAAACTGTTGTCTGCTGTTGGTATAGCTGTTATTTCCACTTTGTAAGCAGGTTCAACAAGCAAGATGTTGTTTTAATGAAAAGAAGAATACTACAAAGCACAGGGAATACAAGAATCGGTACACTTGTTTAGACAATGTTTGAACTTTTTTTTACTTATAAATTAATAATGAGCAGTATGTCAATCATTACAACTCAGTAAAGGGGTTTCCTGGCCTTAGGATAAATCAATATGTAATCAGTGGAGGTCCAAAACCCTACACCTCCACCAATCTACTATTCTGCCTAGACCTGGCACAGGAAGATGGCACTAGAACCACACAGCTCCTTCCATTGTTTAGCTCAGTGTTCCTCAACCCCAGCCCTTAGGGTCCACCTGACGGTAATGACTTGAGAATATCCCACAGAATGAATACATGGGGTAAGTCCTGATGCACTAACACTAATTATATAACCTGGTGAATACTAAGGAAATCTTGAAATCATCACATGGGGAGGGGGGGGGTCTGTGAGAACTGGAGTTGAGGAACACTGGTGTAGTGGACAGAGCTGACTTCCATTCAAGTGAGCAGCGCTGCAGTAACCAGCTGTGTACACTACACAAAGGATGGAGCTGTAGTTTCAGCATCAAGATACTGATTGGCAGAGGTGCAGGGAGTCAGGCTGCTGCCAAACGTATTGATGGCCAATCCTGAAAATAGGACTTTAGTATAATAGTACAGTGATCCCTCAGGATATAATGGCCCCAGGAAACAATATTTTCCACATACAATGGTCTTTTCTGACCCATCGTAAGTTGAAACCAGACTCAACATACAATGCCTCAGACTCAGATCTAAAAGGCCACTCCTCTGGTAAAATATCTGTGTTAGTTGCTAGTTAACAGCTATTCCTGACTGTACCACAAAACCCCTTTAAGTTGTTCACAAATTAAGCATAGTTATTAATGTCTCCTATTTATGCATTATAGGTTTTGGCTATGCAGTAATGTATTGTGGAATAAGTCCAAAAGGTTTGCTGAATGGATACATTTCTGTTTTTTTTCCAATAAAGTTTGTCATCAAACTTTTAGGCAAAGACAGATTGGGAGACAGATGGAAGTCAATATCCATTAACCTGCTCAATTTGTGTTGGGAGCTAATTATTTAGTCTCAAAAACAGACTACTTTTGTGATGAGCGTCATGTTCCTATTTTTAATCATATTTTACATTCTACATTTTGGCCCAGTAAAACAGTAGGCCTCTCCTAAAACCAAGTAAATGTTTATTCAAAATTCCACACCACATTTGTTCAGACATATCACGCCTCCATCATATTTCCCGCACGTACAGAAAAATAAAGCATAGGGGTACTATTAAAATTAGTTCTAAATGTGATTCTTATGTTCTCTAATCTGTTTAAGGCCCTTTTAGAGGCTAATAACTGATCAGACGAGGCCCCCCAGCAAATACAGTACTTGAAGACATGGCAGGAATTTATCAAAGTGCACACTCCAGAATTTGGTCTTCAAAAAGTAGCAAAATAGAGATTTTGCAACTTTTTGAGGTCACTTGTACAAAATGTGTGCGATTTTTTGCATTTTTATGCCACTCACTCCAGTTTTGAAAAGAAGTTGGGGAAGTGGGCGTGGTTAGATATGTAAATAATTCTCACTCCAGATTTTTGACTGCGAATTGTTTTAAAAAGTTGCAAAAAAAAAAAAAGAGTCCCAGAGCCACTCCTGTTGGGTGCTGGTGCAAATAACTGGAGGTTCTAGACAAAAGTGTTAGGTTTAAAGATGAGCCAAATTTTACCAAACCATGTGCGCTGTTTGATAAATTATGCCAACACAGACTCAAGGAAAACTGACTTCATATATTATCCTTATTAAATTCCTCCTCCATTGTCTCACAAAAACATCCTCTTTCTATACAGAGAGAGACCACTGCTCAGCATAACAGCAACTTCCACTCCTGAAGACCTGAACTATCATTGTATTGCATTTACTTGAATGGCCTCAATGTAATACTACATTTAGCAAGCTGCAAGTTCCATTGGTTGTACAGCTTACCGCTGGGCCAGCTTCTTTCCTAAAAGGGTTTTTAATAGCCAAACGAGGCAAGAAATTGACGGTCAAGACTGGATTCAGATGACCATAATATGGATGAAGCAGTTGCAGTTGGGAAAGGGACTTAGGAGTTGGGGTTGAACTACAAAACAAATATAGCTCTTGGCAAGAGCGGCATGGTTTCTGAAAAATAACAAAGAAGCCCCTTTTACGAATGCTGGAACGTGAGGGCTAAACCCACCTGGGTCAGGCTGGCAGGAATATTTCTGTAAAATTTGACTCACCATGGACATACATAACTTACATGCCAACTGTAGTAGCACCTTGATGATGCTGTGTATTCCAGAACATTGCGAAACAATTTTGGTTTCATTCTTAATGCCAGCAACATCCCAAGCAGGTAGATTTTTATAGCGGGACACTGACAACTGGGCTGTACTAGACCTAGTCTGCTATGCATCCCTAAAGATCCTATTCTAAGCCTGGAAAAAAACTGATAAATATATCTGCTTACCTGGACAAGTTCAACAAGACAGAACTAAAGAGATCAATGCTACAGATCTATGAAGAGTCTTCGTGAGCTGGTGGCATTGATCTTTTTCAGGTACTTACTGACGGTTGTCTTTAAGTCAGTATCTCCTACCTCTGACGTGCCATGCTACAATATTTCTATTGATTGTACAGAGCACCCTGCAGTTAGACAAATTGACTGTGCTTTCTATAGCTGCCATACAAGATTTTCATTCTTAATTTTTTCCAATGACTTTAGCTATGATTATGTACAAAAACTCAAAATTTTAGGAAAAGTACATTGCATTGGGGGTACATATTCTACAATACAGCATTCAATTAAAAATAAACTGGACAGGAGAAATCTAGAACATCTGGCAAACGCTCCAATCAATAAACATGTCTGACAAATTTGCTTATTAGTATTAAAATAACTACTAGAAATGATTCTGCTACCCGACAAACCCCACTAATTGAAGGGGTAGCCACTCTTGAGGCTGCCTGGTAATAACCACCCTCCATGTCCTGATAGATCAATACAGTGATTCACATGAGATATCTTACTACTTCTCAATTACTAAGGAAGCAGAAAACAACCTTAAACTCAGACTGAAATGCCTTATTTATTTTGCCCATTTTTTGCTCTAAAATATTATATAGATTTACTGTAATGCTTTCCTGTATTGTTAACCCTTTTCTTTCTTTTACACCTATCTTGATAAATTTCTCAAAGAACGCTCTGCTGTGGCTCAAAATGAATAACCCTTATTATAGTTTACATTCCCATGAAGTGTATATCTGTTAGAGCCCTTTCACACGAGTTTTCTGTACGGGTGCAATGTGTGAATTGAATGAATTTCATCCGCACTGAATGCTGACCCATTCATTTCTATGGGTCTGTGTACATGAGGGTTGATTTTCAAGCATCATCTCTGTGTTAAGCGAAAATCGCAGCATGTTCTATATTCTGCATTTTTCACACAGCCCTGGCCCCATAGAAGTGAATGGGGCTTCAGTGAAAAACGCATTGTATCCTGAAGCAAGTGCGGGTGCAATGCGTTTTTCACTGATGGTTGCTAGGAGATGTAGATGTTATTTTTCAGTTTTTTTTTTAATGTGCATGAAAAACGCATTCAAAACTGATTGCACCCACGCCATAAAAACTGAAACACTGAACCCAACTGCAGACCAAACTGACTGAACTTGCGTGCAAAAGCTTTTTTTTTCCTGAACAGATCCTAGCCTTAGGCCCCTTTCACACAAGACAGTTTTCCACGCAGGTGCAATGAGTGACGTGAATGCATAGCACCCGCACTGAATCCTGACCCCTTCATTTCAATAGGTCTGTGTACATGAGCGTTTTTTTTCACACATCTTTTCTGCGTTGCGTGAAAAATGCAGCATGTTCTATATTCAGAGTTTTTCAGGCAGCCCTGACCCCATAGAAGTGAATGGGGCTTCAGTGGAGATCCGCAAGCAAGTGCGGATGCAGTGTGTTTTTCACTGATGGTTGCTAAGAGATGTTGTTTGTAAACCATCATTTTCCTATCACGCGCAGGGAAAAAAACATAAAAACGCATTGCACCCGCGCACAAAAAACTGAACAACTGAACGCAATCACAGACAAAACTGACTGAACTTGCTTTCAAAATGGTGCGAGTTTTCCTGAATGCACACTGAACGCATCTGGACCTAATCCGTCACGTTCGTGTGAAAAGGACCTTACAGTGCCTTGCGAAAGTATTCGGCCCCCTGGAATTTTTCAACCTCTTGCCACATTTCAGGCTTTAAACAAAAAGATATAACATTTAAAATTTTTGGTGAAGAATCAACAAGTGGGTCACAATTGTGAAGTGGAACGAAATTTATTGGATCATTTAAACTTTTTTTGTAATAATAAAACTGACAAGTGGGGCGTGCAAAATTATTCGGCCCCCTTGCATTAATACTTTGTTGCGCCACCTTTTGCTGCAATTACAGCTTCAAGTCGCTTGGGGTATGTCTCTATCAGTTTTGCACATCTAGAGACTGAAATTCTTGCCCATTCTTCCTTGCAAAACAGCTCAAGCTCTTTGAGGTTGGATGGAGAGCGTTTGTGAACATCAGTTTTCAGCTCTTTCCACATATTCTCAATTGGATTCAGGTCTGGACTTTGACTTGGCCATTCTAAGACCTGGATACATTTATTTTTGAACCATTCCATTGTAGATGTTGCTTTAGATTCGGGATCATTACATAGTAACATAGTTTATAAGGCTGAAAAAAGACATCTGTCCATCCAGTTCGGCCTGTTTTCCTACAAGTTCATCCAGAGGAAGGCAAAAAACCCTGTGAGGTAGAAGCCAATTTTCCCCACTTTAGGGGGAAAAAATCCTTCCCGACTCCAATCAGGCAATCAGAATTACTCCCTGGATCAACGACCCATCTGTAGTAACTATAACCTGTAATATTATTACCCTCCAGAAATGCATCCAGGCCCCTCTTGAACTCTTTTAGTGAACTTACCATCACCACCTCCTAAGGCAGAGAGTTCCATAGTCTCACTGCTCTTACCGTAAAGAATCCTCTTCTATGTTTGTGTACAAACCTTCTTTCCTCCAGACACAGAGGATGTCCCCTTGTCACAGTCACAGTCCTGGGGATAAATAGATCATGGGAGAGATCTCTGTACTGACCTCTGATATATTTATATATAGTTATTAGATCTCCCCTCAGTCGTCTTTTTTCTAAAGTGAATAAGCCTAATTTTGATAATCTTTCTGGGTACTCTAGTCCTCCCATTCCATTGTCTTGTTGGAAGATAAATCTCTGTCCTAGTCTCAGGTCTTTTGCAGACTCCAACAGGTTTTCATCCAGAATGGTCCTGTATTTGGCTCCATCCATCTTCCCATCAATTTTAACCATCTTCCCTGTCCCTGCTGATGAAAAGCAGACCCAAACCATGATGCTGCCACCACCATGTTTGACAGTGGGGATGGTGTGTTCTGGGTGATGAGCTGTGTTGCTTTTACGCCAAACATATCGTTTTGCATTGTTTCCAAAAAGTTCGATTTTGGTTTCATCTGACCAGAGCACCCCAAGCGACTTGCAGCTGTAATCGCAGCAAAAGGTGGCGCAACAAAGTATTAATGCAAGGGGGCCGAATAATTTTGCACGCCCCACTTTTCAGTTTTATTATTACAAAAAAAGTTTAAATGATCCAATAAATTTCGTTCCACTTCACAATTGTGACCCACTTGTTGTTGATTCTTCACCAAAAATTTAAAATGTTATATCTTTTTGTTTGAAGCCTGAAATGTGGCAAAAGGTTGAAAAGTTCCAGGGGGCCGAATACTTTCGCATGGCACTGTATACAGAAAAGAAGTGTCTGATGTTATTCATTTAAGGCCTGCTCATAATGAATATGATTTGGTTAGTGAATCTACTATGAAAATTGTAGATTCACACTGAAGGCATCAAAACTATGAATTAACACATGTGGAATTATATACTTAACAAAAAAGTGTGAAACAACTGAAAATATGTCTTACAGTATATTCTAGGTTCTTCAAAGTAGCCACCTTTTGCTTTGATTACTGCTTTGCACACTCTTGGCTTTCTCTTGATGAGCTTCAAGAGGTAGTCACCTGAAATGGTATTCCAACAGTCTTGAAGGAGTTCCCAGAGATGCTTAGCACTTGTTGGCCCTTTTGCCTTCACTCTGCGGTCCAGCTCACCCCAAACCATCTCGATTGGGTTCATGTCTGGTGACTGTGGAGGCCAGGTCATCTGGCGTAGCACCCCATCACTCTCCTTCTTGGTCAAATAGCTCTTACACAGCCTGGAGGTGTGTTTGGGGTCATTGTCCTGTTGATAAATAAATGATGGTCCAACTAAACGCAAACCAGATGGAATAGCATGCCGCTGCAAGACGCTGTGGTAGCCATGCTGGTTCAGTATGCCTTCAATTTTGAATAAATCCCCAACAGTGTCACCAGCAAAGCACCCCCACACCATCACACCTCCTCCTCCATGCTTCATGGTGGGAACCAGGCATGTAGAGTCCATCCTGTCACCTTTTCTGCGTCACACAAAGACACGGTGGTTGGAACCAAAGATCTCAAATTTGGACTCATCAGACCAAAGCACAGATTTCCACTGGTCTAATGTCCATTCCTTGTGTTCTTTAGCCCAAACAAGTCTCTTATGCTTGTTCCCTGTCCTTAGCAGTGGTTTCCTAGCAGCTATTTTTACCATGAAGGCCTGCTGCACACAGTTTCCTCTTAACAGTTGTTGTAGAGATGTGTCTACTGCTAGAACTCTGTGTGACATTGACCTGGTCTCTAATCTGAGCTGCTGTTAACCTACGATTTCTGAGGCTGGTGACTCGGATGAACTTATCCTCCGCAGCAGAGGTGACTCTTGGTCTTCCTTTCCTGGGGCGGTCCTCATGTGAGCCAGTTTCTTTGTAGCACTTGATGGTTTTGGCGACTGCACTTGGGTACACTTTCAAAGTTTTCCCAATTTTTCAGACTGACTAACCTTCATTTCTTAAAGTAATGATGGCCACTCGTTTTTCTTTACTTGCTGCTTTTTTCTTGCCATAATACAAATTCTAACAGTCTATTCAGTAGGACTATCAGCTGTGTATCCACCTGACTTCTGCCCAACACAACTCATGGTCCCAACCCCATTTATAAGGCAAGAAATCCCACTTATTAAACCTGACAGGACACACCTGTGAAGTGAAAACCATTTCAGGTGACTACCTCTTGAAGCTCATCAAGAGAATGCCAAGAATGTGCAAAGCAGTAATCAAAGCAAAAGGTGGCTACTTTGAAGAACCTAGAATATAAGACATATTTTCAGTTGTTTCACACTTTTTTGTTAAGTATATAATTCCACATGTGTTAATTAATAGTTTTGATGCCTTCAGTGTGAATCTACAATTTTCATAGTCATGAAAATACAGAAAACTCTTTGAATGAGAAGGTGTGTCCAAACTTTTGGTTTGTACTGTATATCTCTAAAGACATGTTGCGTGGGGAAAATTCGACAAACAATCTATGGCTCGGGAGCTCTACAATTGTTCAGTATGTGTTTAAACAGATGTGAATAAATCATAAGAATCCTTTGCTCTCTAGCGTGCTTTGTTTTTTTTTTTGGCATCTCCATTTGATAGCACAACAAATGTGCGGTTGTGTAGCATGCATGGCTGCCATTATCGATTTATATTTGGACATCACATCCTACCCATGTCAAGACGTTAATATATTATATGCTTCAATCAGCTAAGTATAAGTGAAAATCTGGTTCTAAATTATTTATTCTATTCGTATAAAGTGAACAATCTCCTTGTAAATTCCTTGAGCGCAGTAATATTGACAAAAAGACCTTTCAGGAAGCATCTATATCCAGCCTGTTAGCATTCTAGCTATAAATCCAATTAGATGTGAACAGAATTTAGCCCATATATGCCTTTAATATCAACAAATCCCAGATGCATATAGCAAAGTTTTCCATCAGTGAGAAGATTGATTTTTTTTTTACCTTGGAGAATGTCTATTCCTAGAAAACCACTACTTCCATTATGAAAAATGAAAACTTGACATTCAAAACATAAATGGAAAATGTTATGGAACCCTCCTGTCTCTTTGTGTCACCAGGCTGAATGGTTCCCAGGGTTAACAAGTCCTAACTGGACTGTATGTAAGTATCTATTTGACTCATTGTCCTTATTAAATCACAGTAGTTGTTTCATTGCTCCTCTGACCCTAAGATTCCTGTAAAGCAAACTGAACACACATGTTAAGGTGTTCATTCAATAGTATAATGTGTGTGTATTGAATTATTTAGATACTGTCTTTTAGAACAGTGCATTTATGCCTAATGACAATGCATGAACTAAACATGATAGTAAATCTACACTTCAAATCTATAATTCTGAGACAAACCTACCATTCTCATTCCAGAAATTTCTGAATATGAACTTTTATTCTGCCAGGTTCTGCTCTTGCATACAGGAGGCGGAGCTTCACTATGGAGTGCTCTCAGTCACTACACTCTGCTGAGTGACAGCTGTAGTGGTGTAGAGGGTAGGAGCTGTGAAGCAGTTCAATGCAGACCAGTTCACAGTGAAGCACAGTCAGGCCACTTGCAGTAGCAGAAGGTGCCCCAGCTGTGGGTGTCACTTGGTAACATGTCAATGATGAGGTCAGTCATTAAAGGGATTCTGTCAGCAGGATATTGGGTATAGAGATAATTACATCTCTATACCGGCCTTACTGCTGTGATTGTAAATATGTAAGTGTAATTGTTATTAGGGCAGTAGTTTACATAAAAAAGCGTTTTTATTAACATGTGAAATACCTGGATAAGGAGCCCAAGGGGAGGTCCTGCGAGCCGTTGGAGCCCGGGCACGCCGCAGATTTCGGAGCCCAGCACCGCCCTCCAGCTAATTATGCACGCCCCTTCAGCGCTGTCTTCTCCCCCGGCTGCGGCGCATCTCGCACATGCGCCGTGCATACAAGAGTCTGTGCCGCAGCCGGAGGAGAAGACAGCACTGAAGGGGCGTGCATAATTAGCTGGAGGGCGGTGCTGGGCTCCGAAATCTGCGGCGTGCCCCGATTCTAACAGCGCGCAGGACCTCCCCTTGGGCTTCTTATCCAGGTATTTCACATGTTAATAAAAACGCTTTTTATGTAAACTTCTGCCCTAATAACAATTACACTTACATATTTACAATCACAGCAGTAAGGCCGGTATAGAGATGTAATTATCTCTATACCCAATATCCTGCTGACAGAATCCCTTTAACTGCTGAGGCACATGAGAACAGTTTCCAGGAAGTGACCAAAAATCCAGTAAAGACAACCTGGGAGCCATGGAGCCCAAACTGAGAAACATGGAGCAGATAACTTTATCTCTCTTTGCTGGTTCCATTGGGGTGGAGGGATACATAAAAAAAGCTCGAAGAACCATTTAAACATACACAAAACTAATATGGTGCCCATAATGACCATTATACTGCACCATACGGCAACACACAGAGCGCCTAGCGCTAAGTACACATGGCTGGGCTTATCTTTGATCCAAAACGCATATTTAGCAGCCAGAGTAGCAAAAACATATATAGGTGGCAGTCAGTAGACAAGATGTCATGTAAATTTATGTAATGTCTATAAAATATGTCATTAGAAATGGTCTACTGTTTTGGACAATCTGTTTTGGTCAATTATGGAGAAATTCCTAACAGGGCATATGAAAATGTTTTTGTTTTTAAAGAAGACAATCCCTCTAGTTTCTTTTGACGCCTGTGAAACATATGAACGGTGTCTTCTGTTTTCAGCTCCTCAGTGACACCACCTTAGTTTCAGTGATATATAAACTGCTGCTGCTTCTTTTACTGTCAACTGAGCACAATGGTCTTTTTCAATGAACTTTGCAAAAATAGTTTTATTTAGGCTATTTCTGCTACCGGTAGAATAGGCTTTCTTCGGTCATTGATTCTCTTCATTGTTTTCCTTCCTGTCCACATTCAACAATGTCCTCACCTATAACAAAGTTGAAAGGTTTGAACACTTTTCTAGTCCCATTTCTTTATTTTCCAGCATACTATTTTGCCCAAATAGTGTTTGGGCTGTGTGATTGCAGAGAGGGCACTTATGAGCGTTCTTTCTTGGGCTACATAAAGAAAGAACCATGATCTTGGTCTTGTTTTAACCCTGACAAAGGACTGCAGTGCTTTTATCCAGTGACATAAACCCTGAGATACAGCCTTTAGAAACCAGGTGAGTAGTGAGAGTTATAGGTTTATGTAGCTCTCACTGAAAACTGTTTCTAACAAATGTACAGTATCTCTAGTTTTATTGCAGCTAGCAACAAATCCTTTGTCAGCTTTAAAACATAACCAACTTCAATCCTGGTCTTGTTTTAGAGGCAGCTCTAGCTTTATTGTAGCATAAGAAACGGCTCTCAGAAGAGCCCCTTCCCCCTACAGCCCATACATCATGTTATGGATCAGGCAGATCAGTGGCCGATGTGGAAACACTGTGCCAAGTGACTGGTTTGACTTTTGGCCAAACCCTATACAGGGTCTGGTCTTCACTCCAGGGGGCAACCGGACTGCTACCTCCTGGGATGGTCCCAGGATACTTGGAAGCTGACCTGCAAGGAAATAGAGACACTGATGCAAAGCACCAGGGGTCCAGGCATAGCGCTAAACATAGATCACAGGCAGACTAGAAGAACAGGAACCCAAAGAGAGATACAATCATAGGCCAGTATACAGGGAAACAATACAGAAACAGATGAGCAAATGACTGACAGGTGAGGAAACAGGTGATGTAAGGCTTTATAACACAGCCCGATGTGGCAGGCGATTGTCCCTCCCGGCAATCGTCTGCACGCTAGCGGAGGAGAATGCTGCTATTATATGCAGCGATCTCCTCCACAGCATGGGGAAGAGTGAGTGCTATGCTATCGCACGTCCCCATGCTATATAGTGGTTTGCTCGTGGCAGACACCATAATCTGCCACCTGCAAATGATAATTTTTTTACATGTCAAAAGATTTGGATTGCCCAATGCTCGAGCATTTGCTTGTTCATTAGAAAATCGAAGGCAGCATTACTCTGCAAGATGATCTCTAACAAGCGTTTATGCGAACGCTCCTTAGTGATCATTTGCCAAAAAATCAGGCAGATACAAAGACGTACTAGAATGCAGACTGGGGAACTTAACCCCACAGAGACCAGACAAAACTAGAAACAGACTGTTTACAACCCAAGCCACCACTGCCAGTACGCATGGACCGCAGAGAATATGCACTGCTGCACCGACACACGGTCCTAGATACACATTCACACGACTAACCCACATGGCAAACAAGGGAGACAGAAAACAGTGACAAACACAGAACACAGGAGCAACAATCACAGGAGGCAGTTCACACACAGCCAGGGAAGACCGCAGCCAGCACACACGTCACAACACCCACTGAAAGAGGACATATACTGCCATACCAACACACAGACATAGACACACATCCACAGAATAGTGCAGCCACTACGCAACAGCACTGGCAACCAGCCTACACATTGTCTCAGTGAACACACTGTGACACACCATTTGGGCAAAAAAGTATTGCCCTTAGGCTACTTCCTCACCTAAAGGTAAAGCTATCCTAAAGCAGGATGTTCCAGCAACATTGACTGTAGTGGGATCCAGTGGGGAGCTGGCAGTTTCCGACATGAGGGCTGGTTTATATCTGGCCACGCTAGAAACAGTCCAGTTCCCTGCGGGATGCCATTATAGTCAATGGAGTCTGGTTGTACATGGCAGTATCCAGCTAGGCCAGATGCGGTGAACTCCAGTCGGCAGTTCAGCCAGAACAGCTTGCTGGATAGCTTTACAGTAGGTGTGGAACTTGCCTTACCTGCGTGCCTAAATGGCGTTAGGACAAATAATTGGTGGAGGGGGGGGGGTTCGGAGGATGGGTTTAGAAGGATGTGAATGCTGGTCTGTTTGTTCTTTTAGCATGCCCCCTACAGCCCCTACAGTAATCAATGCAATTGCTCTTCTGTGTGCATCTTTATCCAGGCCTATCAAGAGAACAACAGAGTTGTCAAAATGTCATGCCAATTCTACACCTACTAATATCATGAGTTACCTTTCTTCTCACAGTAGCAGTTAACTGACAATGGATTAACTTTCTATATATAGAAAGTCTTTTCATTTGTGTTTACTGCTACAGAATAACAATATTTTGTATTTAATTTTCAATGTCATTGAAATTAGAAAAGAAAAACAGCCAAAAAAACCCCGAAAAACTATCTATGAATATTTTTCTAAAAAATACCACTTTAAGATGGAAGCGATCCTTTAAAGTGTTCTGATAAACTCAATCAGATCTGGAAATTGCTGATTCAAGTATGGGATGGTATATGAATACTACCCTACTAACAATATAGTCTATAATGAATATGGGCAACATTAAAGGGGTTTTCTGAGATTTATATATTGATGACCTATCCTCAGGATAGGTCATCAGTATCTGATATGTGGGAGACCAACACCCGGACCCCATAGATCAACTGTTCGAGAAGGCAGCGACGTTCCTGTGAGCACCACGGTCTTCTCTCTGCTTTTCCTAGGCCAATGATGTTCATCATTCACATGGCCTAGGCGCAGCTCAGCCCCATTCTGCAATACCAAGCACAGCCGTTATCCAATGTATGGCGCTGTGCTTGGTAAACTATGAGAAGGCAGTGGTGCTTAAAAGAGTGCCCATGCCTTCTCAAAATCGCTGATTGGTGGGGATCCTGGGTGTTGGACCCCCACTGATCAGATACCGATTACCTATCCTCATGTGATATTCTTGTCTGTTTTGCGGACAAGGACAGGCAATTGTGACAATTATTACAAAAAAACGATGCAATACGGATGTCAGCCGTTTTTTTTTTTGCGGATTCGTGTTCTGAAGACCGCAAAATACATACGGTCATTTGCATGAGCCCTTAAAATGTCAGAAAATCCTTTTAACAGAAAAAAAATCTACATGAAAAAGGTAAACATAATATTGCATATACGAACATGGACATAATTGTTGGTCCACGTTCGTAAATACGTTACATTAAATAAAGAAAAACCCACAATGATCACTGGACTAACTTGAAACTGACAAAAGTAACAATAAATAAAAAAAATACTGAAAATCAGCTAATGAAAATCAGACATTGCTTTTGGATTGTGGTTCAACAGAATAATTTATAAAACAAAAGAATGAATCTGGCCTGGACACAAATGATGTAGTCTTAACTTAATATTTTGTTGCACAACCTTTTGAGGAAATCACTGCAATCAAACAATTTCTGCAATCCTCAATGAGACTTCTGCACCTATTTACAAGTATTTCGGGCCAATAACCGAGACCAAGCTTTGTGAAACTGGCCAGCACATTTCACTCCAGAATGCCTTGATAATCTTGAGACTTCATTAAACCCTGCACAGATTCAAGATACCCCATGTTTCACAGTAGGTACAATATTCTTTTCTTTGTATGCTTCATTTTTGCATCTGTGAACAAACAGCTGAAGCTCCAGTTTTGCCTCATGTTTCCAAAGGGCTTTCTCCCATAAACTTTGAGGCTTGTCAATATGCATTTTAGCAAATTTCAATCTCACTTTTTTATGATTTGCTTTCAACAGTTTCCATCTCAGTCATCTTCCATTAAGTCCACTTTCACTAAGTCATGGATGATGCTACATAGTAACATAGTTAATACAGTTGAAAAAAGACATAAGTCCATCAAGATCAACCAAGGGATGGGTGGGGATGTGAATCTCAGTAGGAAAAATCTGACACTGATGTACCTTGACCTTGGAATTTACCTGTAATCTCTTATTATTAAATTTGTCAGAAGTTTTCCTCATGCAGCCACATGCAGGAAGGTTGGCTACAGTCCTATAGACCTTAACATTTCTGCATAATATATGCAACCGTAGTAATAGGAATATCAAGTTGTTTGGAGATGGTCTTATAGCCTTTACCTTTAAAATGGTTGTCTATAATTTTCTTTCTAATCTCCTGAGACATCTCTCTATAGCTTTCTTTGGTCCATACTCAGTGTGGTACCCATCAAGATACAGAACAGTGACAACTTTCACCCTTTACATAGTTAGACTGATTGACTACAAGTTTGAAGACACCCTAAAATTACAAGATACACCTTAGTTTAACATGTCCCTATAGTCATATTATTTTCAATATTTTCTAGGGGTACCATCATTTTTGTCCAGGTCAGTTTCGTTTTTCGGTTTTTAAAATTATTCTGTTGCAATGTCAAAAAGCAATGTCTGATTTTCAGTACATTTTTATTTATTCTTACTTGTGTCAGTCTCCAGTTATTTCAATGAGCATAGTGGATTTTTTCATTATTTAACAGAAGGGTACCAACAGTTTTGTCCATGTGTGTAATTATAAATTAAATGCTCCGTCTCATGAAGACAACCCCAATTCATTGGAACATATACTGAAGATGTCAAGGAGGGAGGTCTACAACCTCTATAATAAAGAGACTCTCTATATAAACAACTTTCAATCTGGATGACTTGAGACATGCTTGTATGGTCGTATCCTAAATGGTCATAGCAGGATTCTGCTGTTTTTATAAGAACTGACCATTCATTTATTACCACTGGAGGCTTATATTCTGTCCTCTAAACTTGCCCTTAACCATAATGACCAATGCTGTGTCTTATGGAAGCCATCTGGATTCCGGTTTGAGCATAAATCAGATCTCCTGGAAATTCAAACAGTGTTTGAGTACTGTGACTAGCTCTGGAAACAGCTCCTGTACTGTGTCTTTGTGATCTGTCTTTGTCAGACTGCTTCTACTCCTTTGCTGGACTGTTCTTCTTAGGACACTACCTAGTTCACTAGAATGGAGGCTGAGCTACAGTAACCCAGTACAGCCACTAACAAGTGTACAGAGCTGCTTCCTTGCTTTCAGCTCCATACACTGTGTTAATTCTCGTGATCAAAGTTCCTGATTGGTAGGGGTGCATGGGTCGGATCCACATTGATCTAATTTTGATGACCTAGCCTGAGGATAAGTCATCTATATCAAAGTCCTGGAAAAACCCTTCAATTGGGTATGCACGAATAACAGTCGATAACTATGTATGCTTGGCTGAGCTCGTAAACTGTTAAAGACTGTTTAATGACTAAGTCACATATAATATGTTAGAAGTAAATTACTTTGAAATCTGAAAATGCCAGTGAACTTGTTCTTAGACTGTGCTCATGAATTTAACAAGTAAAAAGAATATTAAATTCTTTAAATTACTTTTGAATTAACAGTCATTTCTTGAAAATAAAAAGTTGAGGGGAAATCGCACATTCTGGACCTGAACTGTGGCATAATATATGAAATTTAACAAAACCAGAAGCTGAAGACCATATGATCAATACGGAAATATGATTAGAAATGATTAGTTATGGTATTATAACTGTATTTTATGTTAATGTTTTAGGTTTTATTCATGAAGGTTCTCTACCTTTACAAGTACGTTCTACCAAATCCTATTATAGATGGTAAAGATGTAATGACACACTGGTCACTTGTTAGTATAGAATGAAATTCATTTCAACACTTTTTTTTTGTATATCTTTATTTTTCGGTCCTGCATCTTCTAGGAAGGAAAGAGAATGCACAAATGACCAGCATATATTACAAGAACGATTACCACCATATAATACAAGAAAGATTAGCTCGCAAAATATGTTAAATAGACCAAAAAACATGTTACATCACAAAATTGGCGAATTGTCTGCCAACATTTGTTCTTGATCTTCGTTTTTGAGTTGTTTCAAGCGTTGTTTACTGAAGACCTATCCTCTGTATCTGATTGGTGGTGGTCCAACACCCGGTGAACCATCAGCTTACCAAGCATAACGCCGTACACTGTGTAGCGGCTGTGATTGGTATCGCAGCCCAGCTCCATTCACTTCAATGGGGCTGTGCTATGGCTAGGCCATATGACCAAAGAACGTAACGTCACACGACCTAGGAAAAGCTGGAGAAAGCTGTGGTGCTACTGTGAGCACCGTTGACTTCTCAAACAGCTGATCGATGGGGTCCCGGGTGTTGGTCCCTAAAGTAGAGCTTAGCAGCATAAAACTGGTGACAGATTCCCTTTAAATGTTTTCTTTTTTGTAGGGCAGAACACACCCAGTCCATCCAGCATGTAAAAATACACGTAGAGGTGGTCGTGTGTGGAAAGCAGTTCATGTAGAATAGCCTTGCAGACTACCCTGGAGATAAAAGAAGACGTTTATTTACATCTGAGAATATAGGTGTATGTGCTGTTATACAGACATCCAAAGATTGCCCATGATGATGTCACCAGTACATACGAGGAGTGTTCAATAAGTTATCTACCCCAGCATTTTTTCTCAGTGTTAGAGAGCTGAGCTTGTCTTTGCAGATTGACACATATTTAGAAATGTTAAGATATGCCCCCATTGTCTGATAGGTGCAGGTCCCACCTCTGTGACCCCCACCTATATCGAAAACGGAGAAGGGAAATGAATGGAGGTCGCACTGCGCATGTGCAGCCGCCCTCCATTCATTTCTATGGAGTCGCCGAAAACAGCCGAGCACTGGCTCGGCTATTTCCATTGGCTCCATAGAAATGAATGGGAGCGGTCGATGCGCATGCGCGGTACCAGCACATACACCTATTTCATTTCTATGGGAGCAGTGGGGAGCTCCCATAGAAGGAGCTCCATTCTTGAAATAGGTGTGGGTCCCAGCGGTGGGACCCACACCTATCAGACGATGGGGGCATATCCTAGCGATATGCCCCCATTGTCTATGATGGGAATACCCCTTTAAGAAGAAAGATGCTAGTCTGCAAATACAGTGAAACTGAAGGTTGTAGAAGAACAATTTTTAATAACTACCAAAATATTTTTTTAGCTCAAGTGGAATGCGATAATAAAGAAAAAAATACGTCAAAGGTGTCATTGGCCATTAAATTAATCAGCAGTTTAGACAATGAAATATTAATAAAAAAAGAAAATTTAAAAATGTATGTCAATATTTTCGCAACTATGAAAAAAATAGATGTTTTAAATGATATAAGATATTTTGTGAACTTTTTGTCATAAACTAAAACTGTATATACACAACATAGACTGTGAGTTAAGTATGTATGCCTTTTCACTAACTAGAAGTTTGCTAACTACTTGAGATAGATCAAAAATGAACCAAGGATTAATGCATTTGAGGGATATTGGGATATTTTTGGTCTTAAAGGGGTTGACCGCTTTGAGCCCTTTCTGTTTCTTTTAAAAAGATCCCCAACAATAATCTGATAGCAGAGTGCCCCTGGCTCATAGGTTCTCCAATGATCACTTCAATCTGTCACTGACCTGTGCAGCAAATATTTCACCAACAGGGTTATCACAGAGCAAATGAAACACTGTGCATTGTCCACTGATGCATGGACATGCTAGGTCATCCACAGATGCTCTTTGCAGCCACTCTCTACTCTTACTAATTCATAAGAGTCCTGAAAATGATCCTCCTCTATTAAAAAAAAAATCCATATTTTTCAAACCAGCACCTAAATGAGAACAGTTTTGAGATTGCATGTAATTAAAATTGTAGTATAGCCACTAAGTTATTCAATAAAATGTCTGTATAGCACCACCTACTGTGTGTTCTCTTCCTTATTTCACTGTCCACCTCACTGAGGTGGTCGACCATGCTCAGTTCCATCTTTCAACTGCCACCAGCCGTATCTACTGTAAAAAGCTGTGACAGTTACAGGGAGAGAGCTTCAGCTGAAAGGTGTAATAGCGGCCGCTGTTAGCCCGTTTCTCAGCTTACCGCCGCGGTCCCGGGCACCGTGTTCAGCGGTGATCTGCTGCCAGTGCTTCCCCATTCATCATTGCAGCCCTGGGCTCTGTCCTTGTAGGTACTGTTTGTTCTGGGATCCGCTCCACAGTTTCCTTTCAGCCCTAGTCACGGCATGCTTGCTGCTTGTTCCCTGCAGCACTTCCTTAAGGGCCGGGGCGTGTCACTTCCTGTGCTTTATGGGTTAGATCATGTGACCTCGCTGACCAATCCTAGCACTCCTGCACGTATATAAGTGGCTCAGCCCCCTTCCTAGATGCTTCAGTGTCAAGGTCCTTGTGTCCTGCTAAGGTTGCTGATATCTCTGCTTGTGTTCCTGTGTACCTGACTCATGCTTGTGTTTCTGGACTTCGCTACCTGTTTGATCCCTGTCTGCTTGCCTTGACTCTCCTGTTGCCGACCTGGATTACCTAATCTGTACCTGTGCCGCCTGCCCTGACCTATTGCTTGTTTGATTTCGCCTCTGCCTCAAACTTCTGTCCTGCACTGTTGCTCCTGGTTTACGACTGAACCCTCACAAATGAGCTTTTTGAAGAGGCTACAGAACGCTATACTTAAAGGGGTTGTCGGGGTTCAGAGCTGAACCTGGACATATACGTTTTTTCACCCCTGACATGATCATCGGAGCCCTTGCCCTAAGCTGTATCGTGCAGGACAAGGGCTTTTTTGTTTATATCTTTACACTGCTAAGCGGAGGCTTCCATCTAGCAGTGTTGCCGGTGACATCACTGGCATCGATGGGCGGTCTTTAGTGCTGCCCTAGCCGCTTTACAGGCTAGGGCAGAGCTAAAGCCCGCCCATTACTGTCAGTAACGGCACCGGCAACACTGCTAGGCAGAAGCCTCCACCTAGCTTTCCCCATGGAGAGCCCGGTACGTCACCTGATCTTCAAAAAAAGCCTTTGTCATGCGCGATTCAGTGCAGGGCCAAAGAGAGAATCAGAGAATGAAATGCTCGGATGCTTATGTCAGAGGGGCTGGGGTGTGTGAAAGATGATAATTACTTACCGGTAATTTGATTTTCCTATAGCCTCCACAGCGGCACAATACCATAGGAGAATACCCCACCTCCCCAGGGACAGGAAACAACGTGGAGATCTTTAAATAGTCCCCTCCCCTTACCTTCTCCAGTAAATAACCGAGAACTCTGAAATGCATGCAAATCACTGTTATCTTTATATTCAAACAACAGTACACCCGAAATTATAACAATCCACAAAAAATTTTAACAGAAACAAGTGGCGGGAAATACCCTGTGCCGCTGTGGAGGCTATAGGAAAATCAAATTACCGGTAAGTAATTATCATCTTTTCCAGGCGCCTCCACAGCGGCACAATACCATAGGAGGAATATCAGAGAACCCTATCCTAGGGCGGGACTACAGCCGAAAGAATCCTTCGGCCAAAAGACAAGTCTCTATTTTTTAACACATCCAACTGGTAATGTCTATAAAAGGTGGATGGGGACGACCAGGTTGCCGCTCGACAGATCTGTTCTAGGGGAACCTCTGTAACCTCAGCCCACGAGGCCGCTACCGCCCGAGTTGAATGTGCTTTCACTCCCACCGGCGGAAGTTTGTCCACAGTTTTGTAACATAAATTGATAGTAGATCGAATCCATCTACTCAGTGACACCTTACTTGCTGCTTGCCCCTTCCTTGGGCCAGCAAACTGCACGAACAGTCTATCCGATTTTCTGAATGGCTTTGTCGCCTCCAAGTATGCCAGGATGCATCTACGAACGTCCAGCATATGAAATTTCACTTCTTGTGGTGAACCTGTAGGAGAACCAAATGATGGAAGCGACACCTCCTGACTGCAGTGGAACTGTGAGAAAACCTTAGGTAAAAAAGAAGGAGAGTGCTTAAGAATAACTCTATCATCTTTTACCATTAGATAAGGGGGTCTACATGAAAAGGCCTGAATCTCCCCTATTCTTCTAGCCGTAGTTATCGCCACTAAGAAGACTGCCTTGAAGGATAACATTCTTAACGGGATATCTGATAGGGGCTCAAAGGGGTGTTCTGAAAGCCCTGAAAGCACTAAATTCAGATCCCATGTGGGAACTGTAGGTCTAACCACCGGTTGTCTCCTTCTGGCCCCCTTAACAAATCTTTTGACTAGATCATACTCTGCCAATCTTATATAAAAAAACACCGAAAGGGCCGCAATGTGTACTTTAATGGTGCTGACTCTAAGTCCCTTATCTAGACCTGATTGTAAAAATTCTAGGACCAGGCTAACATCTAAAGACCCTGCCGAAGAATTTTTTTGTTCTGCAAATTTTTGGAAGGATGCCCATACTCTATGGTAGATCCTTGATGTTGTAGGCTTACGACTGTTTAAGATAGTGGCAATTACCGCTTCTGAAAGGCCCTTGGTTTTTAACAATTCCCTCTCAGATTCCAAGCTGCGAGATGGAGCTGGTCCAGCATGGGATGTAACACTGGACCCTGGAACAGCAGGTCTTGACGGGCAGGAAGCATCCAATAATCCCCGGCCGCTAGTCTGAGGAGCAGAGGGAACCAGGCCCTCTTCGGCCAGAACGGAGCAATCAGTATCACATTCGCTTTTTCTCTCACTATTTTCGCCAAAGTTCTCGGGATGAGTGCAACTGGGGGAAAAGCGTATAAAAGCTCTCTTGGCCAAGGATGGGACAAGGCGTCTACCAATACCGGATGATCTATGACTGATAGGGAACAGAATCTTTCCGTCTGACTGTTTTTGGCGGTGGCAAACAGATCCACAGAGGGAGGAGCCCATCTTTTTGCAATCTGGCGAAAGACTTGTCGATTCAAGCACCATTCCCCCTCTTTCAGTTTTTGTCTGCTCAAGAGGTCGGCCAGCGTATTGTTTCTGCCGCTTATGTGTACTGCTGAGATGGACGTTAGATTCTCTTCGGCCCAACCCAGTAGCTTTTGAGAAATTTTTCCTAACAGCGCACTTCTCGTTCCCCCCTGTCTGTTTATGTAGGCTACAGAGGTAATGTTGTCCGAAACAATTTTTACGTCCCTGTTTCTTATCTCTTGTTGGAGACTTAATAGGGCTTCCCAAATTGCTGACAATTCCCTTACATTGGAAGAGGCCTGACTTACAGTCTGACTCCACTTTCCTTGGACCATGGATAGTTGGGAGTGAGCTCCCCAACCTATCTTGCTGGCATCCGTCGTAATGAGAACTGGATCTGGCGTTTGCCAAGGGACCCCTCTCTGCAGTACTGTCCTGTTTAGCCACCATGAAAGGGAAGATTTTACTCGGCCGGGTAAGCATACTACCTGCAGCAGGGCATTTCTCCTAGTAACCAGGAGGATGACCGCTGCAGGAAGGATGGGAAAAGGAGAGCAGCAAAGGCCAGACAGATGCTGGTGGTAGGGGACTCTATAATTAGGCGGACAGACAGGGTCATCTGTCGCCGAGACCGTGAATGCCGAACAGTGTGTTGTCTCCCGGGTGCTCGGGTTCGGCATATCGCGGATCGGATTGACAGATTGCTGGGTGGGGCTGGGGAAGACCCGGCGGTCATGGTACACGTTGGCACCAATGACAAAGTCAGGGGGAGATGGAAGGTCCTTAAAAATGATTTTAGGGAACTAGGAGAGAAGCTCAAGTCCAGGACCTCCAAGGTAGTGTTTTCAGAAATACTACCAGTGCCACGAGCGTCACTAGAGAGACAACGGGAGATTAGGGAGTTAAATAAGTGGCTCAGAGGCTGGTGCAGGAAGGAAGGGTTTGGGTTCATGGAGAACTGGGCCGACTTCTCTGTCGGCTACAGACTCTACAGTAGGGACGGGCTGCACCTTAATGGGGAGGGTGCAACTGCCCTGGGGGAAAAAATGGTTAGACGGCTGGAGGAGCTTTTAAACTAGGATCTGGGGGGAGGGTGGGGGGTAATACTAATAAGGGGGTAGATAGTGTAGATAGAGAGTGGGTCACAGTCGGGGAGAGTGGGGGGTTAGTGGGGGTTGGGATTAGTGAGGAATGTAGGGAGAATATTGCGGAAAACATCAACCAAAGTAACCCAAAAACCCCGGATATTCACTTCACAGGTAATAGTAATTTAAAAAGGGGGGTAAAAAATATACATAGACCTCTAAAGTGTATGTACACTAATGCCAGAAGCCTGACTAATAAAATTGGTGAACTGGAATTAGTGATGTGTGAGGAGGACTATGACATAGTGGGAATAACTGAGACATGGCTGGATGATACCTATGACTGGGCAGTTAACGTACATGGTTACAGTCTTTTTAGAAAGGATCGCCAAAACCGGAGAGGGGGAGGGGTCTGCCTTTATGTAAAGTCCTGTCTAAAGCCCACACTGCGGGAAGATATAAGTGAGGGACATGAAGATGTGGAGTCACTGTGGGTAGAAATAAATGGAGCCAAAAACAATAATAAAATACTAATCGGAGTTTATTATAAACCCCCTAGTATACCAGAGCCCATAGAAAATCTACTTCTAAACGAAATAGACGAGGTGGCAAATCATAATGAGGTCGTTATTATGGGGGATTTCAACTACCCAGATATAGACTGGAAAACTGAAACCTGTATATCTCATAAAGGAAACAGGTTCTTGGAAATAACCAAAGACAATTACCTTTCCCAACTGGTTCAGGAGCCGACTAGAGGGACGGCCATACTGGACTTAGTATTAACCAATAGACCTGACAGAACAACAGATGTGCAGGTCGGGGGACTCCTAGGAAATAGTGACCATAATATAATAACCTTCCAATTGTCATTCAAAAGAGCGTTTCTTCAGGGAGGAACAAAAATACCTAACTTCAAAAAAGCTAAATTTAGCCAACTAAGAGAGGCCATAGGCCTAACTAACTGGGACAAAGTCCTCAAAAATAAAAATACAGCCACAAAATGGGATATTTTTAAAAGCATCCTAATATCTAATTGTGAGAGGTACATACCTTATGGGAATAAAAGGTTAAGGAACAAGAAAAAACCAATGTGGATAAACAGAACTGTAAAGAAAGCAATAAATGATAAACAGAAAGCATTTAAATCACTAAAACAGGAGGGGAGCGAGGAAGCATTGAAAAACTACAAGGAAAAAAATAGAATATGTAAAAGACAAATAAAAACAGCCAAACTAGAGACCGAGAGATTAATCGCCAAAGAAAGTAAAACTAACCCTAAAATGTTCTTTAATTATATAAATGGTAAAAAGTATAAACCTGAAGGTGTTGGCCCCTTACAGAGTAATGAGGGGGGAGTTGCAGAGAGCGATGAGGAGAAAGCGAAGCTACTAAATATCTTTTTCTCCACTGTATTCACTGAGGAAAATGAACTGTCAGATGAAATGCAGAATATAAAAGTAAATTCCCCATTAAAAGTGCCCTGTCTGACCCAGGAAGAAGTAGAGCTACGTCTTAAAAAGATTAAAATAGACAAATCGCCAGGACCGGATGGCATACACCCCCGTATCCTAAGAGAATTAAGTAATGTCATCGCTAGACCCTTATTTCTGATATTTAAGGACTCTATACTGACAGGGAGTGTTCCACAGGATTGGCGCATAGCAAATGTGGTGCCAATATTCAAAAAGGGTCCAAAAACAGAGCCTGGGAACTATAGGCCGGTAAGTTTAACATCTGTCGTGGGTAAACTGTTTGAGGGTTTTCTAAGAGATGCTATCTTGGAGTACCTCAATGAAAATAAGCAAATTACTCCATATCAGCATGGCTTCATGAGGGATCGGTCATGTCAAACCAATTTAATCAGTTTCTATGAGGAGGTAAGTTCTAGACTGGACCGCAGCGAATCAATGGATGTCGTATATCTGGACTTCTCCAAAGCATTTGACACTGTACCACATAAAAGGTTAGTATATAAGATGAGAATGCTTGGCCTGGGAGAAAATGTCTGTATCTGGGTAAGTAACTGGCTCAGTGATAGAAAACAGAGGGTGGTTATTAATGGCACATACTCAGATTGGGTCACTGTAACTAGTGGGGTACCACAGGGGTCAGTATTGGGCCCTATTCTCTTCAATATATTTATTAATGATCTTGTAGAAGGCTTGCACAGTAAAATATCAATTTTTGCAGATGACACTAAACTGTGTAAAGTAATTAACACAGAAGAGGACAGTACACTGCTACAGATGGATCTGGATAGACTGGAGGCTTGGGCAGAGAAGTGGCAGATGAGGTTTAACACTGACAAATGTAAAGTTATGCATATGGGAAGGAATAATGCAAGTCACCAGTACATACTAAATGGTAAAATATTGGGTAACTCTGACATAGAAAAGGACCTAGGAATTTTAGTGAACAGAAATCTAAGCTGCAGAAACCAATGTCAGACAGCTGCTGCCAAGGCCAATAAGATAATGGGCTGCATCAAAAGAGGCATAGATGCCCGTAATGAGAACATAGTCCTGCCACTTTACAAATCACTAGTCAGACCACACATGGAGTACTGTGTACAGTTCTGGGCTCCTGTGAACAAGGCAGACATAGCAGAGCTGGAGAGGGTTCAGAGGAGGGCAACTAAAGTAATAACTGGAATGGGTGGACTACAGTACCCAGAAAGATTATCAAAATTAGGGTTATTCACTTTAGAAAAAAGACGACTGAGGGGAGATCTAATAACTATGTATAAATATATCAGAGGTCAGTACAGAGATCTCTCCCACGATCTATTTATCCCCAGGACACTGACTGTGACGAGGGGCCATCCTCTGCGTCTGGAGGAAAGAAGGTTTGTACACAAACATAGAAGAGGATTCTTTACGGTAAGAGCAGTGAGACTATGGAACTCTCTGCCTGAGGAGGTGGTGATGGTAAGTTCACTAAAAGAGTTCAAGAGGGGCCTGGATGTATTTTTGGAGGGTAATAATATTACAGGTTATAGTTACTAGAGAGGGGTCGTTGATCCAGGGAGTTATTCTGATTGCCCGATTGGAGTCGGGAAGGAATTTTTTTCCCTAGTGGGGAAAACTGGCTTCTACCTCACAGGGTTTTTTTGCCTTCCTCTGGATCAACTTGTAGGAAAACAGGCCGAACTGGATGGACAGATGTCTTTTTTCGGCCTTATAAACTATGTTACTATGTTACTATGTTACCTTGTCCAGGGAACACATCTTTTTGTCCCAGGTTTTTAGCATGAAGGAATGGAGTACCCTGGAGTGAGCCTGTGCCCATTTGACCGCAGGTATCGCTGAAGACATGAGTCCCAACACCCTCATTATCAACCGAATAGGGACCTTCCTTGCCACTTTTAGAGCTGTTATCTCCTGAACTATTTTTTCCTGCTTTTCTACTGGAAGAAAAGATACCATGACCGATGAATCTAGAAGGAAGCCCAGAAATATTTTTCTTTTGCTGGGAGTTAGGTTTGATTTTTCTCGATTTATCAGCCACCCTAAGCTCTCTAGAGACTGGGTCACTAAATCTAGATGTTGGTTTATTTGATAGTCTGACTCTGCCGCTATCAGAAAATCGTCTAGATAAGGGACGATCAATATCTGTTTCAGATGTAGATGAGATATAACTTCTGACATGACTTTTGTAAATACTCTTGGCGCTGAGGTTAGGCCAAAGGGCATTACCTGAAATTGAAAATGGACTATTGTTTCTTCTGATTGTATTGCGAACCTTAGAAATTTCTGGTGTTCTACGCAGATTGGGATGTGATAGTACGCGTCCGATAAATCTACAGTAGCCATGAGGAAGTCTTTTCCCAGCAAGTTTATCGTTGACTTTATAGTTTCCATCTTGAAACGTTTGTATATTAGGTGTCTGTTCAGATCTTTTAAGTTGATAATGGCCCTGAAAGAGCCATTTGGTTTCTTTATCAGGAAGATTCGGGAGTAGAATCCTAGACCTTCTTCCTCCTTCGGGACAGGCACGATAGCACGTTTTTCCAGAAGTATGTCTATCTGATTTATCAGAGCTCTGTGGTCTGAGTTTTTTAGTTTCTGAGTTATGTAAAACTTTCTTAGAGGGGGTGAGGAGAACTCTAGTCTTAGACCCCACTTTAGTACATTTAGGATCCACGGGCTGGTGGATACTTTTTCCCAAGCAGGAAGGAAATTTCTTAATCTCCCCCCCACCGGACCTCTGGCGTCATTGGGAGCCCGGTTTCTGAAATGTGTTACTTGGGTTGAACAGGAATCCTCTGCCTCTACCCCTGTTGGACTGCCACTTTCCTGCTGCACCCCTTTTTTTCTGGTCCTGTCTACCCCTTTTGGATGTAAACCCTTTCCTTTGAAAAGGGGGCCTTGCCTCTGTGGGAAAGCCTTTCTTCCTGTCTGTGGCTTTCTCAAGTATGTCGTCCAAGACAGTGCCAAAGACTCTGTCCCCTTCACACGGGATGCCACATAATTTGTTTTTTGAGGCCGCATCCCCTGTCCACGATCTCAACCATACCGCTCTTCTCGTGGCGTTTGAAAGAGCCGCAGACCTAGCAGCTAATTTGACCATATCAATAGACATCTGCCATGAAATTTGCCGCCTGTTTGAGCGTGGGCAGGGAAGCTAGAATATCCTCCCTGGGGGTGCCAGACACTAAATGCTCTTCCAATTGATTCAACCATATACCCATGGACCGGGCTGTATAGGTTGCCGCCACGCTAGGTCTAAGTATAGCCGTTGAGGACTCCCATGACTTTTTTAGGAGTGATTCGCTTTTTTTGTCCATAGGGTCTTTTAGAAGACCCACGTCCTCAAAGGGAAGGGCTGATTTTTTTGTAATCTTTGCTACGGGAGCATCTACTTTCGGGCACTTATCCCAGAGGGAAGTGTCTTCCTCCGCAAACGGGTATTTTCTCTTAAAGATACGGGAAACCCCAGGTCTTTTATCAGGATCTGCCCATTCTTTTTTAATAAGGGTAGAAATATTAGAATGTAGGGGAAACACTCTCTTCTTTCTTTCCCCTAATCCCTTAAACATTAAGTCCTGAACCGACTTTGGTTGTTTAGATTCCTCTATGTTTAAGGTCGCTCTAATGGTTTTTAGTAACGAATCCGTCTCTTCAATGGAGCACAAGGGGTGACCAGTATCATCATCCGATGAATCTTGATCTGATGCTGATAATAACTCTCCCTCATCCAGCTCTTCTTCCTGCGGATCAATTTCAGATGCAATGGAGACGGCTGCTACTGAAGTAGAAGGACCCTGACTCATAGAGGTCATTCTAGAATCCACCGCACTGCCGACTTCTTCTTTCACAATTGCTCTAATATTATCCAGAAGAGAAGGAGTTTCTTCTGAAATTATTTTTTCCAGACATCTGGAACATAGCGGCTTCTTATATCCCGAGGGGAGAGTTTTTTTGCATACTGAACATTTTTTTCCCCGCTGAGAAGCTTCCATCTTTTGGGATTCCCTCACCTAAAAGAGGTACATAATATCTATAAGTAACTAGGAGGAGCTGGATGAAAAGGAGGACCCCTCACCATAAGGTGCAATTTAAGAGACACCTGTAGTGTGAAACAGGAGTAAGAAAAAATACCTTTCAATAAACATAATGTATGCTCCACTGGGGGAGGGAACTCACCGGGCTGACGGTTTTTGCCGAGTCTGCAGGCTTGCGCTTGTCCTCCGCTTCACTGGGTGCCGACATGATGCCGCTCTGTGAATCACAGATGCAGCAGGCACTTTCCCCCTTCTTTTTAAACTTGTTGTAGGGGGGAGGAGCAGGAAGCCGGAAGACGCGCTGGGGATCTCGGCGTTACCTAGAGTCTTCGTGCTTACGCACACGTGACTCGGCCGTCCTCTCGCGAGAACGCGCACGGACGTAGCCCGGGGCAGCCTCCACCGGAGGACTTATGCCTAAAGCCCTGGAAGGACCACACCGCAGTCCCGCGACCCAGGTCTCTACCCTGGGGCCTGTAATTTCCACAGGGACCCCTGGGCGTACAGAAGAGCTTCTTTTCCGGCGTCTTCACCCGGAGATCTCCACCCATCCCAGAGGGACAGGAAACAACTGGAGAAGGTAAGGGGAGGGGACTATTTAAAGATCTCCACGTTGTTTCCTGTCCCTGGGGAGGTGGGGTATTGTGCCGCTGTGGAGGCGCCTGGAAAAATGGGGATATGTCCAGGTTCAGCTCTGAACCTGGACAACCCCTTAAATAATCTGAGAGGAGCACCATGGTCTCTTCAAAAAGCTGATCGGCGGGGCACCGGACCCCTGTACATCTGATATTGATGACCTATCCCGGGGATAGGTCATCAATAACGGAGAAACGGAACCCCCTTTAAAGAAGGTGAGTTTTTGGTTAGCCTGCTCATATTAGCCCGCTCCTCATTTCTTCCTGCTGCTCAAGCAATATCTAATGTGTATCATAAACACGGAGTTATCACTGCACACCTGCAGCATTACAACAGAAAAATTTCCAAGACACATCGCAACCATGGATCCCACCAGAATGAATCCCGTTATAGCACAACACCTAAATTTATTGGACAAGTATATATAAAAAGACAAAAAACATTGTGCTCGCAAAGAAGCACCTGTGCATACTTGACAAAGCAATAAAACCAATGATAAACTCTCTTATTTAGCAATCAGAGTAAGAACACCGTTATCCCCCTAGTGAAATGCTTACAGCTTGCTTTTTATGTCTTTAGCTGCCTAATTTATGGCTAAAGGAAAGAAAAGATGTGCATAGGAAATATGTACAGGAAGACAGGAGAACTGAGGAATTTAGATTTAATGATGTTGCTGCACAGCCCCGTCATTCATCACAAGTACAATTTATGCCTAAGACGTCGGCTGCAGAGCGTTACAATAGTAAATGCAAACTAGAAGGAATTAATGTCTGGTTATTAACGTTTAAATCTTGGTTTTCGAACATTAAGTAATACGCCATGTAGTAATATGTTTTATAAATGTGGTGTTAGAGAAAATATAAAATGTCTTTAATATGATAGCTTGCATGACATGGATTAAAGTGGTTCTCTGGGATATTGATTTCCCATCCTCAGGATGGGTCATCGATATCAGATCGGCAGGGCTCCGACTCCGGGCACTCCTTCTGATCAGCTATATAAAGAGGACACGGCACTCAAAGAGAGCGCTTAGGCCTCTTCTAGGCCATGTGACATCATGTTCATCGGTCACATGGCCTAGGCGCAACTCAGTCCCGTTCAAGTAAATAGCAAGTACAGCCACTATACAATGTACGGCGCTGTGCTTGGTAAGCTGTAAAAGAAGGCTGTCCCACTCATTGGATCTCCAGTAAGCACTGCAGCTTCCTCTGCTGACTGGCGGGGGTGTCAGGAATCATACCCCACCAATCTCACATGAGGTCATCAATATGAAAATCCCAGAGAACCCCTTTAAGCATTATACTACAAGTACCATAATCTTCTTAGCCTGAATATCCAGTCTGAAGCCACATTTAGGACATGTACACATGTGGCGTAAACACTGTAGATTTGCCACAGTTTTGTACACCACCAGCAAAGTGGATGAGATTTTAGGATATCTCATCCACTCGCTGTGAAGAAAACCTGCAGCGTATATTGACTTGCACTGTAGGTGCAATCCACAGCACGTGGATGCTGCATTCATGCTGCAAGATTTACCTGCAGATTTCACACTTTCCAATGCACAGGGTAAAATTCATGTCAAATCTGTAGCACAATCTGCCCCATGTGGGCATACCCTAAGGCCATGTTAACATGACTTATTTTCCGCACCAAAATCCTCATAGAATCCACTCTCAATCCACCTCCCGATGTTTTCGATATGAAATCTGTCATGCAGTTCATAAGGAGCATTTACTCCATGCACTGTGAGTGATATTCTGTATTGTGGTGGGAAAAAAAACATGTTTTTTTTTGTGTGATTGGTGAGATGCCTAAAAATCACATCAAACTCTGGTACCAAAAATATTGCACAGAAAACAAAGTACGGAAAATTTTGAGACTGATTCTGTGCCTATGTCCCCATGTATTGTTCCATCGCTCTGCTAGATTTATATCAAGATGGGAGTGTCTTTTCTGCTGCAGCTCAGGAGGCGTGTCCATTCCACTGCAGCTCTCTGCCTATCACAGCTCAGGAGACAGTTGAAGGATGAAACTGAGCATGTGCGGCCTTAATAATGAGCTGTTCAAAGAAATAGGAAATTAAGTGGCACCATACAGAGACATTTTATTGAATAACTTAGTAGCTATACAAAATTTTTAATTACATGCAATTACAAAAGTATTCAGACCCAGGTGCTGGTTTGAAAATTTTAGAATATTTTTCGTGGGATAACCCCTTTAACTGACACATCCTACAAGGCTACACCAGTTCTCCCAGCCGGGATCCCTTTACCAGGCTTCAGCAGAGGTGTCACGTTGACAACATGCAACCACTACAGCCAATCACTGACTTCACCGCTGCAACCAGGTAAACAGAGACTGCCCAGGAGTGGAAGCATGGGGTCTATTGATCTATTCTTTATTGCAGGTGAATCACACGTGTTGTCCGGTTTCCTCCGGTAAGTGGACAACCCCTTTGAAGAGAATGGCCATCATAGCCACCATGCTTCTTAATATATTTTGTATATTAAACTGAGCTCAGGGAATGTCAACAAAACAAGAGGGAAAGGCGCTGGAGAGTGTTAGGTTGGAGCAATGGGACACCAAACCAAGAGGCCCTGCCCACAGTGCATTGAAAGCGTTAGAAGAAGAAGCATTCTCAAGATTAGAGGGTCATATTTCTCAAGAAAGGTATGGTTACATGTTGTGCCACCTACCCTACACAGCAGTATGCTTACTTTAAAACCAATTTGGGAGGTGACAGACTCCCGTTTAGTGCAGACCTTTCCAAAAACTAACAAATGATGGACAACAACATGGCACAACCACTGGTTATGACCTAGAAACCTAGAGGACAGGTTACCACTGTAATCTGTATTCAACAGTCCTATAGTAGTGAATACAACAGTGGTCAAGTGTGTCAGTGACCTGCATCATCATGGGGGTATCAGTAGTCAGACCCCTACCAATCATACATTTATCACCGACATTGTAGATAGGTTATAAATCTTGTTTATAGAAAACTTTACTTTTGCCTTGATTTGCTGCATTGGAGTAATTGTCACACTGGCATGTACTATTGAAAAGAGGTGGTTTACAGTCTACTGCAACAGAGCATATGGTAAACTTTCAATTGGCAATAAATAACATAGAAAGCAGCCTATTGGCCAATATTGTATCTTAAATTTTAAGCAAACGAACATAAGCACTTCTGATCAGAAAAATGGTCTGCTCATTGACTTTTACTGAAAAAGGTTGCATACATGTTTTTGCAGTGCTACAGCAGATGTGCCAGAGAAAATAATATTCAGGCATAAACCTGTCAAACGTCTACAAAAAAAAAGTTGCATTGTTTTGTCCCATAGAAAACTATGGGAATGTTGGATTTTTGTACACATTTTTGAAAAAAAAATAGAGGTTAGTTGTATGGCTCAAATTTATTTTAACTTTTTTTCGATCTATAAAATGCACTGGACCATAATTAGAAGCATTAAAACAGAAAATAACATTTTACTGTATATACAGTTTCCTGTGGATGATATACATTTGATATGGAACAAACAAGAACAAAAGCCAATGCTCCACATCACTGGCAGCCACAATGCCCCCTGACTATGCCAGCCACAGTGCCTTATCACATTGTCAGACACTGTACTCCTTGACTATGCCAAACACAGTGCCTTATCATACTGCCAGTCACCATTCCCCATGACTATTCCAACCACAGTGCCTTATCACATTGTCAGACACTGTACTCCTTGACTATGCCAAACACAGTGCCTTATCATACTGCCAGTCACCATTCCCCATGACTATTCCAACCACAGTGCCTTATCACATTGCCAGCCACAGTGTTAACTGACTATGCCAGTCACAGTGCCTTATCACATTGTCAGCCACCATGCCCCCTGACTACTACAATCACAGTGCCTTATTATATTGCCAGCCATAGTGCTCCCTGACTATTCCAGCCACAAAGCCTTATCAGATTGCCAGCCACAGTGCCCCCTGACTATGCCAGCCACAGTGCCTTATTATATTGCCAGCCATAGTGCTCCCTGACTATTCCAGCCACATCGCCTTATCAGATTGCCAGCCACAATGCCCCCTGACTATGCCAGCCACAGTGCCTTATATTGCCAGCCCCAGTACCTCACCACATTTCCAGCTATAGTGCCCCCTGACTATGTCAATCACAGTGCCTCAAACAAGTACACACTATAGTGCCCCCTGATTATGCCAGCCACAGTGCCTCATAACATTACCAGCTATAGTGCCCCATGACTATGCAAACCACAGTGCCTCATCACATTGCCAGCCACAGCATCTCATCACATTACCAGCTATAGTGCCCCCTGATTATGCCAGCCACAGTGCCTTACCATCACTAGAGACAGACTTGCTACTTACCCAGTCAGAAGGAATAATGGTCACCTGGAGTTACTGGCATGGATCTGTCCAGAGCACACCATGGATGGGGGCTATAAAGGTCCTGGCAGTGCAGACACTGCACACATTTACGCTGCAGTGTGTGTACTAATGTGCGTATTATTTACATGCTTAACAGTCAGTAATGGAGCTCAGTCTCCTGCTTCTAATGCTGGCATTCGGATGATTAGACGCACTAGAGGATAGTAGCATGGCTTCCAGGCGAAAAAGTGTATCTAACAATCCGAAAAATAAAGTAACTTATGCCACTTTTTATTCTGCAATTATTATTTCCATTTCGTAGTACTACAACATGCAAACAGAAAACAAGCATTATCATGAGCATGGCATGATGTTTGTTGTATTTATACGCCTGGATGATAAAATGTGTATGTGAACAATTGGCAATCTGGACAATAACAGAAAAATGAATAACTGGTTTTATTTTACCCCTTGGTGAAGACATAGCAGATTTCTAATGCTCAACAGTGATATGAGCAGAACTTTATAATTCTCGGAAAAGCCCTAAGAGAAGAGCTATTTGTAAAACAGTTTTAGAAAAATGTTACTTCAGACATCAAGTACATTTCTAGCAAAAAGTAATTTTGTTTGTCCCAGTGCTGAAGGGGGCTGCCCGAGGCTGCCAAGCCTTGGATTCTTGATGCTCTGGCTGGGCAAAGTGATTCAAGATGACAAACCTGCCTGGCATGTCACAAAGAATTGTGTGAGATCTTATTAAGGACTCTACAGATGGTTATCAGGGAATAAACTCGAAATATTTACAGGTCGGACACTCCAGCTCTGAAGTCAAACAGCTTTCTGTTCTTGCTGGAAAAAAAAAATTCTAAAACTAATACAAGTCAGCAATTAAAGTTGTTTAATAAAAAGTATGTAAAGGAATTGTCTTATCTCTTAATATTATAAAAATGAGTGTCTGTCTGTTCTCTATGCGCGACCAAACTACTGGACCGATTTTCACCAAATTCGGCACACAGGTACATCAGGTGCCTGGGAAGGTTTTAGACCAGGTCTCATCTCTCTAGGACATAACGTTCCCGAGATATTCCCAAAATATGACCTGCATTAGCCAATATCAGCCTGACAGCATTGGTTTTAAACCCCAACTGCCATTCTCTGCACAGACACACACAGGGAGGGCAGGTTTCCATAACAACACAGCCAGGTAATTAGCAGCAAGCTGAGGATCTCAGGTAACAATCCAGTCATTTCTATTCAATGCTTTAAAGGGGCAGAGCACTGTGGATGATACTGTTAAAGGGGTATTCCGGTTACCATAAATATAACTTATGTTTTAGACTAATTTTAGACTATGACCGTTCAGTAGTAAATCTTCCACTGCTACCCATTGCGTGTCCTCATAAATTCCCATGGCACCGACCTGTGATTCACACCACTCTCAAAAGAAGGACTTACAACACCTGCTCCAGGTTTCACTAAGCCACACCCTGACTCTGTCAGGCCACACCCCCTCCCCCCTCCGCAGCCAATTGGGATTGAAAAAATGAAGGTAAAAATAAACTAAGGGGTGGGAGGGTGAGTTTCTCTCTGCAACAACACACAGAAACATTAGATGAAATAGACTAATATTAGACTACTACCGTTCAGTAGTAATAAAAGATGTTTTCTTCCACTAAAAGGACTTAAAAGCAACCCCCCCCCCCAAGGTCCCACTAAACCATGCCCCCGGTCAGGCCACGCCCTCTCCCACTCCGCAGCCAATGGGGATTGAAAAAATGAAGGTAAAAATCAACTTCTGTCAGCTACAGGAATGGGTGGGAAGGAGACTTTCTCTCTGCAATGACACACACACAAACATTAAATGAAATAGATTAAATATCCCGTGCGAAGCAATGTTTTCTTCCACTGCTACCCACTGTGTTTCCTCAAATTACCATGGCATTGACCTATAATTCAGGCCACCCTGAAAAGAAGGACCTAAAAGCACCCCCCCCCCCAAGATCCCGGTAAACCACGCCCCCGACCCGGTCAGGTCATGCCCCCTCCCACTCCGCAGCCAATGGGGATTGAAAAAATGAAGGTAAAAATCAACTTTTGTCAGCTGCATTGACTTTCTCTCTGCAACGACACACAGAAACATTAAATGAAATAGATGAAATATACCCAGGTGAAGCCGGGTCTTTCTGCTAGTACAGTATATAACTGACAGGCAGTATAAAGAGGTGATAGATAGATAGATAGATAGATAGATAGATAGATAGATAGATAGATAGATACCTTGAAAAAGTATTCATACTCCTTGAACTTTTCCACATTTTTTCATGCTACACCCACAAACTTAAATGTATTTTATTGGAATTTTATGTGATAGACCAACACAAATTATCAACTATGTGTGAAGTGAAAAGAAAATGATTTTCATGGCTTTCAAATGTTTTAATAAATAAAAATCTGGAAAGTGTGGTGTACATTTGCATTCAGCCCCCGAATCAATACTTTGCAGGACCACCTTTCGCTCCAACTACAGCTACAAGTATAATTTGTGGGTTAGGTCTCCACCAGCTTTGCACATCTAGAGGCTGAAACTTTTGAACATTCTTTTTTGCAAAATAGCTCAAGCTCAATCAGATTGGATGGAGAGCATCTGTGAACAGCAATTTTCAAGTCTTGCCACAGATTCTCAATGGGATTTAGGTCTGGACTTTGGGCCATTCTAACATATGAATATGCATTAATCTAAACAATTCAATTGTAGCTCTCTTTGTATGTTTGGGGTCGTTGTCCTGCTAGAAGATGAACCTCAGCTCAGTCTCAAGTCTTTTACAGCCACTACCAGGTTTTCCTTGTATTTAACTCCATCTTTCTTCCTATCAACTCTGACCAGCTTCCCTGCCCCTGCTGAAGAAAAGCATCCCTACAGCATGATCTTGTGTTCATGGTGATGTGCAATGTCACATAGGGTTTTGCATTAAGGCCAAAAAGTTCAACTTTAGTATCATCTGACCAGAGCACATTCTTCCACATGTTTGCTGTGTCCCCTACATGGCTTGTGGTAAACTGCAAACTGAAATTCTTATGGCTTGCTTTCAAAAATGTCTTTCTTCTGGCCACTCTTCCATAAAGGCCAGATTTGTGGAGTACACAAATAAAGTTGTCCTGTGGATAGATACTCCCACCTGAGCTGTAGATCTCTTCAGCTCCTCCAATGACCATGGGCCTCTTGACTGCTTCTCTAATTAGTCTTGGTCGGTTTGCAGTTGTGCCATACTCCTTCCATTTTCGAATGATGGATTGAATAGTGCTCCGTGAGATGTTCAGGGCTTGGAATATTTTCTCAATTAACTATAATGGGGACCAGCGGTGCTCCGGCTGCAACGCAGAAAATATGCAGAGAAGCCAGGGGTCGAGCCTTTTCTGCTGCATCTCTCTCCATATCACAGCTCATGAGGTATATTCTTTCTACTGTAGCTCTCTCTCTATAACTTTCACACCTTCTAAAAGTAGATATGGCTGGTGGCAACTGAAGGATGGAAGTCAACATGTGTGTCTACCAACAATGTTACTGAGGTGGACAAAGAAATAAGGAAAAGAAAAAACAGCAGGTGGCACTATACACTATATCTTTATATTACAATTTGTTGAATAACACTGGCTACACTAAATTTTTGATTGCATGCCACTGCAAAAGTATTCACATCCAGATGATGGGTTTAATATTAAGGTCTCAAACACATGGCAGGGCCAATTTTGGCATCTGAAAAAGGACTACACTTTGACCATTTTTTTCTGATGGCTACTGCAGCATTTTAGCTAAAAAAAATCTTTTTTTTTTATACACAAAATACTGTTTGCAATTGGGATTATACATTTGTTGCCGGTTAGAATATAAATCCAGTTTATTTTTTGCAACAGTTTTTTGTGGGTCTATAAGGCATAAATGCTATCTGTCTAATAACAGAGCAAAGTGCAAGAGAGACCTCTACACACAGTCTTTCATTTATTTTCCCCATCAAATTACCTATTACTGATTTATTTATAAGGAGGACTTACATAGTTGGATTGAGATCTGAATAATTTATGTTCTATAATTTAACAAAAATCCTTATTTCCTGACTTAACCGTAATTTGGACATGTGTGCATATTTTATTGATTGGTAAAACAGAAGCACAGACCCAGAATCTAGCCCAATACTTTAAAGGAAAATTTCCATCAGAAAGGGGTAATTTTTAACTCAATATTCATAGTATCCTTTGTTTTTAGTATTTCTGGCTGTTTTTCTTTTTCATTATGAAAGAACTATATAATTGAAAATTAAATACTGAATATTGTCCTTCTTTAGCAGTCTGCACAGAGAGAAAAACTCCTATATCTTAGGAGTTACCCATTGTTAGTTTACTGCTGCTGTGAGGGGAAAATGTTAACTGTCAGTATAATAGTCGATTAGCAGAATTAGGACATCAGTTTGACAGCTCTATTGTTCTCTTGATGGTGTAATATGTGATGCTCTAATGGAGTCAATCACTCCACCATAGCGAATGGTATGAGAAAGAAGGCAATCCTTTTTCCTAGTGATATAACCTACCTTCACCAGTCTCTTTCACAGCAACATGTCTCCCCTAACATGATACTGCCAAACACATGCTGTCACCATTAGGATTTTGTTGTTTGGGTTAGAACTCTCATCATCCTTTTATCTCCATACATAGTACTGATCATTATGGCCAAAATGTTATTTTTTTGTTTCATTGGACCCAAAGAACATTCCTACAAAAGACTAGGACCCTGATTTATCATGCGTTCATTCCAGAATTCTGGTTTTATAAAGTTGTAAAATGGGACTTTTGGACTTGTCTGAGTAAAACAACTTGCAACTTTTTGCATTTTTACACCACTCAAACCAGTTTTGAAATATGGATGGGGAAGTGGGTATGTTAGCTATGCTAATGACTTTCAGGGCTCATTCAGATGGCCATATGATGTCCGCAAAAATACGGATCCGATTTTTGGAGACAGTTTAGCATGTCCGCAAAAAAACGGATTGCATTCCGTATTTTTGCTGACCGATAGACTTCAATGGGGCCATGTCCTGATTTTCACTGACAAGTATAGGACATTTTTCATTTGCTTTGCGGAGCCATGGAATGGAAGAAAAGGGCCCCATAGAAGTGAATGGGTCAGTATGTAATCCGCAAAAAAACGGATCCGCATTTTTGCTGACAGCATACAGCTGTCTGAATGAGCCCTCACTCCTGATTTATCATGGAGACTTTTTTAAAATGTCACAAAAAAGTTGTAATCTCACTCCAGTAGGAGGGTGGAGTAGGAAAACTGGAGTGGCTTTTCTAGACAAAAGTGTTAGGTTTAAGACAAATTTATGAAACAACATGCGAAAGTTGATAAATGTGGCATAAAGTACACCATCCCACCCTCCTACCTAGAGTATTAACCTGGTGGTCGCCTGCAGACGTCAGTCTTACTTTTTTATGCCACTTTTGAAATGGCAGCTCAAACTTCTGATGGGCGATCATTGTTTGGCTGGGTTGCTGGAATTGCATCACTAGCAACCATACACTGGGCATGTGGCTGGAATCACACTGTGTGCTTTTGCTGCAATTTGAAATGCAGGAAAATGTATCTGAAATATGTATGTCTTTATATTACAGTTTTTACAGAAACACATTTTTCAACATATTTCATGTGTTCAAACATGCAAGTGATATATGTGGAAACTTGCTATAGAGACATAAGCCTTTTATCAAGATTTTTTTTATTTGTTTCAAAATGCAGCAAAAACATAGCATGAGGCCAGTCTAAAGGTAGGTCGTAAAGAGGACCTGTCATCGCTCCTGGCATGTCTGCTGTAGTAACTACTTGCATTCTACATACAATAATGTATTCTGGAGCATGAAGTCTAAGTTTCTAAATAAATGTACAACTAGGTGTTATCAGTTTGGGGGGTGTCCCTATAGAGTCTGCCACTGGCAGCACTGACTGGTCAATGTCAGACTGTGAAGGGTCACCCCACCCCCCAACTGCACAACATACAGTTATAAGAAAAGATGCTTGAGAATTGTCACTTCATGTGGAATCTACTAAAACAGACACATCTGGAGAGATGACAGGTCCTCTTTAAGGGCATCTGTCAGCAGATTTGTACCTATGAAACTGGCTGACGAGTTGCATGCGAGAAAAATGATATTTTACTATATGCAAATGAGCCTCTAGGAACAACCAGGGCATTGCCATTACACCTAGAGGATCAGCTCTATCTGCAACGGCTGCACCCTCTGCACTCAGATTGACAGGACCAGGCAGTGAAAATGTCATCACACCTGTCTGGCTCTATCAATGTGGAGAGGGGGCGGTGCTTGCTGAGAAAGCAGAGACTCTAGGAGGAATGGCCACACCCCTGTTTCTCCTTGAGGTTCATTTGCATGTATTAAAACATCATTTTTCTTAGCAATGCAGACACATAGGAACATGAGACCAACACAGATGCCTTCAGCTGCCAAGTGCACATGGAACAGGTCAGCCAGTTTCAAAGGTACAAATCTGCTGACAGATGTCATTTAAATACAATCAGTATTCCTGTGCACTAATTAACTCCTATTTATTTCAACTAGCCAAACAGAGTCTTCTAAAACCGTTCCATGACTTTCTTGAATCTTCACACTGTTTGAAGACACAAGGAAAATCAGACAATGATGAAATAAATGGTGAAATAAAGCTGAAATTAATCTGTCTCCAATGGGCTGTTATAACATTCGCTATGATAAAAGCAAGATAGATGAGATGTCCTAATTAAACCGGCAAAAAGAAATGTACGGCAGCATGAAACGTGAGGAGTTGTGCAAGTTTGAAAGTCTTTAGCCTAAGTGTATAGAAACTTTTAGCCTTACCTGTAAGAGCCCTTTAATAATACATTGAACTGGGGCTGGACAAAACCTGGTTGGTTGCCAGGTCTACATGGTGGCTAGAAAATTAGCCCTGGCTGCTAAGTTTTGCTGCTAGCCTTCCCTATACTTAGCAGCCATGTATAGATCTGCTTGTAGTCACTAATGGACCATGGTCCACGTCTCCATGCAGAAGTGATGGACCTAGGCTGTGTGGGAGGTATGCACATAGGAATAAGGGTTGGAGGGCTACCCTTGCTATAATTCGGGGAGCGGTGTGTGCAGGAGAGTCTTGCTGTAAGTGTGTGGTGAAGAAGGGGAGAGATAGTGCCTGCTTTAGGGTACATTCACACGACCGTATAATTTTATCCGCGTCCGATCCGCATCTGTTCCGCATTTTGCGGAATAGATGCGGATTCATTCATTCCTATGGGTGAATAAAATGTGCGGACAGCATTCAGTATGTTGTCCGCATCCGTATTTCCGCATTTCTGGTCCGCAAGAATATGAAGCTTGTCCTACTATTGTCCGCACAGATCGGTCCGCAGCCCCATTCAAGTCTATGGATCCGCAATTTGCGGATGACATACGGAATGGTTTCCGTATGTTATCCGTTTTTTGCGGATCCGTATAATTGAAGGCCTTGACAACTATGAATTATTCTTTTTTTTTCTCTCTTTTTTTTTTTTTAAACCTTCCGTTTTTTGCGGACCGTAAAAAACGGAAGACATGCAGAACACATTCGGAAGCCATTCTTCCGCAAAATGCGGACACACGGTTCAGTTATTTGCGGACAGCAAAACGGAAAGGACTCAACACGGTCGTGTGAATGTACCCTTAACCTGTAGAGCAAGGATCAGCAAGCTTCAGCACTCCAGCTGCTGTGAAACTATATCTCCCAGCATTCAAACCTGCTTGGCTGTTCTTCTCACTCCCATAGAAGTAAACGAAGCATTCTGGGAGTTGTAATTTCGAAACAGTTGAAGGTTGCCGAAGGTTGCTGATCCCTGCTCTAGTTGAAGGAGGGGGCTGGGGCGCTAAAAAGGTAAGAAAAGCTTTCTGTGAACCTTACATAGTTTTCATTATGGGAGCCTATGGTGAAGGATGCCATCCAATACAAGCTCCCACTGGACATATAGGGGGTCGTTTATTAATCTGGCTGCAATCTGTGACTTCTCGCCACTCACGCCAGGTCTAAAATTGCTGGGGTGGTGTGGGCGGGCCGGCAGGCCCGTCTGATTTATGGCCGACGCCTCTTCATAACTCCGGCGGATCCTCCGCCAGCTTAAGGCTTTATTAAGACCTGCGTTTAAAACTCTGGTCTTAATAAATGTGTCCAATACTTTTAACATTTTGTTTTACATCTCACACCACAGTATTTCTGGATATCCAAGCCAGGGGACAAGGAAGGTTGGACTCAACTGTAAGGATGAACTGTAGCCCTCCTTAATATACAGTAGTTTTCCAGGGTTTCCTGTATGTTTTTCTATCTTTGTACCTGGTCTCTTGGCTTACTACCTCTCTGGTAGTACTATTTTTTGCTGCAATGTATGTAGACCTAGTGGCCTCTCCGCCTGTGTGTGACAGCTATTCATTTTAATGAAATAATTGATATTTTCTGTTTTGCTTACAGTATATGTCCGCATATTTAAATTAGAAAAACACTGCAAACAAGCAGCACATATTTCACCAGTTCATTCCTACTCTGCATTATATGCCTACCCACACTGGTAATGGCCAGCCCTCATTAAACTGGTTTACATTAATCTTTCCAGAGCATCCAAGGGCACGACCTGCTGTTCAACAACATACTGTACTGCTCAAGCCTCTTGGCGGCTGAGATCTCTTTTTAAAGACAAATTATGTTTGTCCTCCTGAGACATCATCCCCATTCTGCAGTTTCATGGGGTGGCGGCTGCGGAAGAGAAAAGAAGTAACTATAGGGCAGATGTATCAGTATATTTAAAGAGGACCTTTAATGGAATTTTTTTTAAAACTAGTACCTTAGCAAGTAGTCCTCTTGCTGCAGTAGTCCAAAAAGGCACATGGTGTAGTCTTACACAAGCCATCTAGACCTGCACCAGATTCATCACAGTGGCTCAGACTGGACCCTGATTCTATACCACCGATTGGTTGGCTTACATTGTTACAGATTTTTATGCCAGAATTGTGGTGCACCTTGGCGCAAATTTGCCCCCACTTTCATGTAAAGTTCCAACCACTTTCCACTAAGCCCAGCCCCTTGTTGAGTATGTCCTAAAAAACTGTACAAACCACAGATGCGCCAAGTTGTGCCATTTTTAGACATATTTTTGGTGCTGATTGTAGCATGTTAAAGGGGTTGTCTTTATAAATATTCTACAGTTTTAACCCTTTCACGACCGGAGCTTTTTTCGGTTCTGCATTTTCGTTTTGTGCTCCCTGCCTTCAAACAGCCATAACTCTTTTATTTTTCTGTTCACATAGCTGTATGAGGGCTTGTTGTTTGCGGGACAAGTTGTACTTTCCAACGCCACCATTTAATATTGCATACGGTGTAGTGGGAAGCGGGAAAAAAATTCCAAACCGGGTGAAATTGCAAAGAAAACGCTATTCCGCTACAGTTCTACGGGTTTCTTATTTACAGCATTCGATGTGCATTAAAACTGATCCGTTACTTTCATTCTACTGGTCAGTACGAATCCGGCAATACCTAATATGTATAGTTTTTCCTGCGTTTAGATGGTGATAAAATAATTAGAAAGTTGCCCTTTTTTTTTTTTTTTTTTTCCTTGTCATATATTGACCCCTATAACTTTTGGTATTTATGTGTACAGAGCTGTATGGGGGCTCATTTTTTGCGGGGCGGTCTGAAGTTTTTATTGATACCATTCTGGGGTGTGTATGACTTTTTGATCACTTTTTATTTAATTTTTTTTAGAAAAAAAAAGGGACAAAAAACTGCGAATCGCCATTTGGACGCTTTTTTCCGCCACACAATTCGCCGTATTGAAATTTTTTTTTTATATTTTAAAAGTACGGGCGTTTTCGGTCACGGTGATACCCATGATGTCTATATTTATTGTTATTTAGGTATTTATTTTTTACTTATACGGAAAGGGGGGTGATTTGAACTTTTATATCTTTTTTATTTTTATATATTTTTTAACATTTTTTTTTTAATTTTTCTGTGATTATTTTAAAGCTCAAATATCATCTGATCTATTGTGTTTTGTTTTTTTTCTTTATGAGCAATCATGGATTTACTAGATGCAGTTAAAACCATGAATTGCTCATTTCTTATCCTGGCCTGCCATCTAGTGGCCAGAATAAGAATTGCAGTTTGAAAACTGTAATCCTCACCAGCGAGGATTACAGTTTTCATATGGTGTACAGACACCCCGATTGGCCAATCGGGGCGTCTGTACACCACCCGGAAGCGTGGGCTTCCGGGTTCAGACGCATCCTGATGCCGTGATCACGTGTGATCACGGCATCAGAAGGCCCTGGAAGTCTCCGAAGACGGAGGTAAGATGCGGCAAGTCTCTGCTGTTAGAAACAGCAGAGACTTGCCGGCCATGACGCCCGCCGCACCCGCGAGCGGGCGTCATGTCCCCGCACCGCCCGCGCGCCGTACATGTACGGCGGCGGTCGTGAAGGGGTTAAAACCAGCACCTGGATGTGAATATGTTTGTAATTGCATGTAATTAAAAATTTTGTACAGCCACTGAGTTATTTGGATCCATGTGAGGTACAAAGTTGGTTCTAGCTTTGGTAGAAAGAGGTTGTCATGTACTGTAAGATGTCCGATTTTCATTTTTTACATTAATCATGGGATAACTCATTAAAGAGGACCTTTTACCTCTCCTGACAGATACCTGTTTTAATAACTATATGCATTCCCCATGTAATAACAATTCTGGAACATCTATGCTTATGACTCGATGTTGTACTATTCCTTTATTATGTCTACTAGAAGTTATGAATTACTATTAGCCTTCAGAAGGGTACAGAGGGGAGGTAACAAAGAGTGTATACCTGCACAGTCTGAAAATGGCAGCACTGATTGGACAGAGTCCATCTATGCAGTTACACACCCCTAACTGGTTACCTCCCCGCTGTACCCTTACTGAAGGCTAATAACAATTCATTCATAACTTCTAGTATAAATAATAAAGGAAATGATACAACATAGAGCCATAAAAATACATGCTCCAGAATTATTACATGGAGAATACATGTAGCTATTAAAACAGGCATGTCAGGAGAGGTGACCGGTCCTCTTTAAGCCATGCCCCTTTCCTGCTAAGCCATACTCCTTTTTTGAGCAAGGTCCAGTTAGTAAATGTAGTGCTAGGCATGTGCACCAGAATCCCAAAGCATGTTCATTAGTAAATCTGCCCCAATGTTTTCTATTCTAATGCATATAAAATATACTAGAAAGGAATGTACCATGCACTAGATAGCGTATATCTATATGTATATGTGAGTTTATGTATGTGTAGCTAAACTCTCTGCACTCCGGTCTGATCTATAGTTTCTCAAATAGCTTGCTCTTAAAAGTAGTATTTATGGGTAAAATTACTATGAAAAATGCTTTAACACCTGACTCCATCCTGTTCATCAATAAACCAAAATATGCTTAGTACTGCATATAGCACACCTAAAATCACAGTTTTAAGGGAAGGGATCTATGTACTCTGGTCCACATAACAGAGAAAGCCAACAAAAACTCTGCGGCCAGTATTTCACTTATGCAGAGAGCTGTCACTGCAATAACTGACTAGACGCAGTCTTCCCACAACCGCTGTTTACCATGTAAAATACTCTGGGTTTTGTCTGCATTGCAGTCCATAGTGCTGTGCTGGATACTGTAGGCTGATACCATTTTACAGTTTTATTGTCAAGGTCATTGTTGCAATAAATATGTGCACCATATGCCGCTCACTAAACAGACAGCCCTTCATGGGTGCCCTAAAATGTAAAAAAAAAAATTTGACAATTCAATTTACAAAACTTGTATTTCTAACACTGAGCTCAGTACTTAAAGGGAAAGTGACACCTCTAATTCTTTTCTGTAACGCATCCTTTTTTTTCTAATCTGCTTTAATTTTCTGATTTTAGATTTTATTTCCTGAACATAATTCCATCTTGTCTGAGATGTTGTGCATAGCATTTAAAGATGCTTTACAGCAGCCGTCATGGGCCATAGACACAATGGTCAGGTGGGGACCTCATTGACTTCTATCGGAGAGTTTTCTAGATTTGCTCTGCGAACTGTTCGGAGATCAGGAGGGACCAAATAAGCTGTGATATTACCTATCATGGTGGAATGGTGGATCATATGTTACCTACATAAGGGTGATATCTGTCATTGCAATCCTGCCTGTCATTATAGGCAGGTAACTGCAGTAAGGCCATTAGATACTGATTACTTATCCTGAGGATAGGCCATCAGTATTAAATGCCCAGAAAACCCCTTTAATAGGGTATTTGAAAATGTTTCTTGTAAACCTAACAAATCTATTAAATGTAATACTTTTTCATGACAATATATGCAACCATGTGTTCACAATATTAGCTATTTCATGTCAGCTTTCACCAAGGCCTTATATAAAGGATTTGTCTTTTACTGTGCAATTATATATTCGATAATCCTTGCCAAAATTCTGTTACCTTGGATGACTGAACTTAGAGTTTCTCTAAATTTGTCTACACCGAACTTCATCTGCTGCAAAGCAGTATGTCAATATTTATTTTTTTGCAGAAAAATACAAAATGGCAAGCATCTAGTATAGCTTTGTGCTTCAGCAAACACTTAAAGGGGTTCAAGTTATGTAAAAAAAATGAAGCACTGTAAATCTAATGGTCAGCAATATATACATCAGCGAAGCAAGTTTTAGGCAAACAAAAATTATATTTACTCATTTCCCTAGTTCTGTTCTGGCCCTTTGTTGACATGCAGTTGCAGAGATGTGGGGGCATGTCAAAACAATCTCTGAGGTTTTCCTCATGAATATTTGTGGGTGTCAACAAAGACAACCTTTCCCCTCCCCCTGCTCTGCAAAGGGAGTAAATAAAATTGCTGTCCTGTTGAGGGATACTCATGTTGTATGTATGGGACTATAAGTTCCAGTAGTACAGTACAATGACATTGCCGATACACACATGATCTTCCCCTACCTGTTTTTGTGCAATGCTCTGCAGACACTTCCTCAAAGCCAGCTGAACCATACAGAGGAGAGAACTCCTCCAGTATTTGTCAGCTCTGTGTCTGCAGGGTGAGGAGGGAAGATCCTGTGCACAGCATTTATCTCTTCAGTGCCTGGAAAAGAGGACACCCTGCAGCTGCTCAGTATCTGAGGCAGAGCCTCCAACCCTGATTCTGCACTGCTGATGGTAGAAGGGGTTAAACTGTGCTGAGGAATCCAGTGGGAGGGTAGACACAGCAGACAGCTCAGTCAGCAGATCGGGCAGTGAAGGGTGTGTGGCTTATCGCTCCAGCCAGCACAGTTCTCACAATGACCTTCGGTGCAGAGACAGACCTGCTCCTCCTGCTCTTTTGGGTTTGTGCACAGAACATTATCAGAGTAGAGAAAGAAGCTGACATCACAGGTCATGTAACCTCAGCTACAGTAACTAGGAGAACAGGGCCACTGCAGATGAAGAAGTCGATTGAAAACTCCTTACATTTGCTTCGTTACAAACATACAAACAGCAAAAAAATAACTTGGACAACCCCTTTAAAACATTTCAATGCCAGATAGAAAGTATTAAACAAGTTAAAGGGGTATTCTGGTTATAGAAAACCTTTCCCTATCCACAGGATAGAGGATGAATCTTAAATCGGTGCGCATCTGACCACCAACTTGACAGTCAGATATAGCCGAAAGGTGTACTTGGCTATCTCCAGCACGGAGAAGAATGGAGCACCAGTGCCTATACCCAACCTGCTGCTTCATTCATACCAGGGGGGTCCCTATGGGGTATAGGGCTCTCCTTCTTGTGATCAGTGGGGATCCCATAGATTTGACACCCAATGATATAATAGTTAGAGGGGTTGGCCACTTTCTGTTTACTTTTGATCAATGTGTATGTAAGATGACTATATAGCACTTAATAATATAGCTTTTGTTGCTATTTTGCTCTATTTTCTATATTTCATTAAGTATGTCCCTTTGTTTACCGAGTCTTTTGTGCTGTTCACATGTAGGTCCTGTCCATAAAATGGCTGCTGATGGAGGGTCATGTGACTAGGCTAAAATAGCTCCAGAAACATCACTCAGCCCCATCCATTCAAATACACTGGAACCACCATCTGCACTTGCACTGTTGGGAGTTTAGTGCAAGTGCAGTGTGTCTGAATGGAAGAGGCTCAGCATTGTATCTGGTCACATGACTCTCCATCAGCAGCCATCTTATGGAGAGGACCTCTATACAGACAGCACAGAAGATTTGCCAAACAAGGGGATATGGCATCTGAAATATAGCAAATGGCACAGAATATAAATAAAAACTATAAGTGCCATATAGTCATCTTACATACAGACTGGTCAAAAGTAGCCAGAAAGGGGCCAACCACTTTAAAGCCTATCCTGTGAATTACTGGGAAAGAAGAGTTAATTCCTATAATTGCTTGCTCGTAGGAGAAGGGGAAAGCTGCATTTAAATGCAGAGATCACTTCCTCTCAACAGATTCATTGCTTCTGGTGCTTCATACGCTGAACTTGTCCTAAACTGTACACAAGGCACAGCTCAGCAGAGAGTGTGTAAGAATCCCATTCACCCTAATAGATCTATACAATACAACTAGTCCCACAAAAAATAAGCCCTCATATGGCTATGTGAACGGAAAATTTAAAAAAGTTATGGGTCTTGGAACATGGGGAGGAAAAAAAAATGAAAATTGTCTTGAAGGGGTTAAAAGGTTATCTTACAAAGAGGATTGCTTTTTAAATGGAAGTCATCGCAGCAATCATTGGATCACTCTGGATCAAGGTTCTCATACCACCAGCAAAAAGTTAAAGGGTTTTTCTGGGAGGTTGATACTGATGGCCTATCCTCAGGATAGGTCATTAGTATCTGATCTGTGGGGTCCAACTCCCAGCACCCCTGCCAAATAACAGAGGCCATGGAGCTCCAGTGAGCAGCGCAGCCTCTTCCTAGGCTGTGCTTAGTATACTGCGAGGAGGACACAGCTATCATCGGACTGCAGCACCCTCTTCAAATAGATGATCTGAGAGGAGTGCTGAGGATAGTCCCTCAGTAATTTCTTCCCAGAAAACCTCTTGAATTTTTCCATAACCATTTTATTCAGCCATACAGATAAATGGCCATCAGTCCTCCGTTCTAGCTCATAATGGCAGTTCTGTGCATAGTAACCCGCCATGACCTAACATGGCATAATGAGTTTATTAACTCTCGCATTTGACAAAATCAACACTAAGGATCCATTCAGACGTCCGTAAGTGTTTTGCAGTCTGCAAATTGAAGATCCCCAAAACATGGATACCGTCTGTGTGCGTTCTGCATTTTGAGGACCGCACATGGCCGGCCCTATGATAGAAATGCCTATTCTTGTCCACTATAGTGGACAAGAATATGACATGCTCTATTTTTTTTTTTTTTTTTTGCTGGGCTGCAGAACGTAACTATTGAAATGAATGCGGAACGGATACGGACCCAGAACTACGGACGTGTGAATGGACCATTAACAAACAAATTCCTCACCTTCTCAGTCTGGTGTGGCTCCCTTAATTTCAGTCGTTCCACGACTTATATACTATTCATACTGCTTACATACTATCTTGTTTAATTCTACCGTATACCCTTCTGAACTTCTCATTCTGCGCTGACGGTGCATTAACTGTACAGCATTTACTTCTGTCTGTACGTTATTGTTTTGTAGTATTCTGTAATACATTATACATGCAGCTGTAGAGAAAAGAGCTCTAGACGTCATCACCGAACTATTAAATAGGAAAAGGCAGTTAGAATATTTAGCTACATGAAAGTCCTCCAAGAAATACAGTACACGGGTTAATGCAGAGTTCAATCTAAAAATTATTTTAATAGGTCAAGAAACTGCGCTCTCATATCAAGTGAAATAAAGGGCAGTAAGAATGCAGTATTCCACACAGGCACATAAACTACTCGAATGAACAGATTTTACCAAATCATAAAATAAAATCAATGGAGCGACTTTGAAGTTAGCAGCGCTGTAATGTAATAACGGTAAAAACAGAGCAAGTGCCTGTAGAGACAGAAAGAATATTGGCATTCTGCAGACAAAACTTGGTTCTTTAGTCTTCAAGAAACAATGTGTGGTTCTAGGCAGGCACAAAAGGAAAAAACTGGGGAATAGAGTGCAATAGCTATAATATACATAATGCCTCACTAATATCAGCACATCATCTATGCTTACATTCAAGCTCCGCTTTGTAGTTACTTTACAATCCCCTAATAGAAGCTTATGATTGGAACTGTTCAATGCATAGAGACAATATCAAATCCCTTTAGGCTACTTTCACAGATAATTTTTGCATTCCGGTTTTGAGATCCGGCTGAGGATCTCAAAACCCAGAGCAAAACGCTTCAGTTCAATTTAATACATCCAGATGCATCCATTCAGTTTTGGATGCGGTTGTATTAAGTCGAAACTGAACAAACCGGATCCGGCACTAACAACTTTGTGAGTCAATGGGTGCCAGATCCATTTTTTTTTCAAACTGGCACCTATAATGTTTTTGGTGCCGGATCCAGTTTGTTCAGTTTTGAGATACTCTGCTAGATCTGAAAACTGGAATGCAAAACGCATATGTGAAAGAAGCCTTAAACTTTTTTCCTCCTGGACCCAACATATCAAAGTCCTATCCATAGGACAGGTCATCAACATAAGACCAGTGAAGGTCCAATATCCCCCCACTGATCAACTGTTAGCGACTGACACAGGTTCTTGAAGTAAACAGTATATGGAGCTATAAAGCATCAGCAGGAACACTCCTTTAATGTGCACTCCCCAACTCATTAATGCACCATCAATAGAATAATGGAACCTTCAAAGCAGCGTACATTCTGTCAGTGTTTCTCAGAAAGCTCATGTACAATCAGGGAATCAGACTCCACTATCTGATGACTAGCCGCTTTAAGCTAGCCAGAAAAGGTGAATTCTATAGAATGCTTCTAGAAGTTTCTTAAAAACCATCAACAAGTTACAATTGATGGATCTATTATTCCTATTGTGTGGCTCTTGCATGGTTCTTTAGACGATGGACTTTTCTATTCCATCCTGATAAAGCACTGTCATTGCTCCCAATACAAACTTCAAAATCAAGACACTGGTCTCCAACTTCATGCCATTATTACAAAATATTTGTCCCCATGAGGTCTTTCGCAAGTCATAATGCATGATTCTATTCGGTACTTTAAACATGGAATGGCTTAAATCTGTCTATATCTTTACTGTTAGCCAAAGGTGAATCTTCACTTTCACTTGTACCGCTGCAACCACAACAGCGCAAAATTGTCTAGTAACAATTAAGAGCATCAACAGAAAGGGGAATGCTAAGCAGACAGAGGCACAACATTCTCAATACCATAAAAAGGCAAACATTAAACACAAGATTTACTCGTCTGTACTGAATATACTGCATAAAAGTTTTATTAAATGAAAAAAAATGAGCCCAGGAAATCCGGTATTCAGCTGACCCAGAGAAGTAAAACGTTTCACAGCTAAAAGCTAAAGAAAACAAAATCATTAATAATGGAAGACTCACCGTACTGACAGCAGTTGTCAAAGCATTCTTGGCTTTTTTGTTGTTGTTTTTTTTCTACTATAGCTATTTTACCTATCTCGCAAGTGGGTTTAGTTAAAATAAAAAATATATCAATGTAAATAAGCGTAACTGGTCAGGAAATATTTCCCTTTCATCTTCATATCACAAAATGATAACAATACATCTTCTTAGTACATGCTAAAAATGTACAGTCTTGGAAAACAGCTCTAGGAGAACAAAGTGAGGCAAAGAAAAAAAAAGAGAAAATGAAGGAAATGTAAAACAAAGGATACAGGCAACATTTACCATGATACCCTATTTATTCCTTGATCTGTCCCAAAAGAAAAGGATAGAAAAAGAAGAAAATAATCTATATGTATCATGTGTATTCTTCTAAAGCAAAAAGCATTTCAGGCTAAGCAATCATTTATCTTTTATACATTTAGGCTAGGCTCACATAGCGTTTTTGGAGGGGGTTTGGAAGTAGATTTTCCTGAAGGTTTTTCAAACAGAGTCAGGTTTTGTGGAACTTTAATAGTGATCAAAATATTATTTTATAATTTCCCAGGTGGCACTTGAAGGGGTATTTCCATTTTAAGAAGTCTTATTGTGTGTAGAGCTGAACCCGGACAGACCTTTAAATTCACCCAGGCAGCCCGCCTGAACAGGGCATCGGAGCATCTCATGCTCCGATGCCCTCCTTTGCCCTGTGCTAATTAGCGCAGGGCAAAGGCATTTAGCCCAGTTCCGGTGACGAACCGGGACGTCACCGGCGCTGATGGGCGGGCTTTAGCGCTGCCCTAGCCAGTAAAATGGCTAGGGCAGCGCTAAAGCCGGCCCATTACAGCCGGTGACGTCACCGAACTCACTGCCGGGCGGACAACCCCTTTAATGATTGGTAGAGGCCAATCTCTTGGACAAATGTTTCTTCAGGACATTTCTCAACACCTACGAGTCTTGTTCACAAACTGCAACAAATGAGGTCTTTCAGGTAAATAGTGTTCTCTGAGCCAAACAGGTGAATCAAAGCAGACTTGTTCAAGCAAGAATTAAGACCAACCCGCATTAATAGAGGCTCCTTCATTCTCAAGATCAGATCTCCTCAGTCCTAAAGATAAGCCAACCCTCTACTATGGCAAGAACCCTTTCAAGAATCTTTTACAGTGACCGATTGTTTGGAAGATGATTGGGAAATGAAGAAATAGTCCTACTACTCTAAACTACCACTGCAACGGTGCATCATGTTCAGTTAATGTTGAATCAAGATTTAGAACCATTATATTGCCTTTATGCTCATATTTCAGCTGGATGCAATGTGTACAGGTGCACCTCAATAAAGTAGAATATCATAGAAAAGTTAATTTATTTCACTAATTCAATTCATACAGTGAAACCCATATACATTACACACAGAGTGATCTATTTCAAATGTTTATTTCTTTTAATGTTGATGATTATGGCTTACAGATTATGAAAACCCAAAAGACAGTATCTAAGAAAATTATAACATTGTGAAAGAGTTCAATATTGTAGACTCATGGTGTTACACTCTAATCAACACAAAACACATGCAAAAGTTTCCTTAACGTTTAAATGGTCCCTTAGTCTGGTTCAGTAGGATATACAATCATGGGGAAGACTGCTGGCATGACAGTTGTCCTGAAGACAGTCACTGACAAATAGGGTAAGCCACAAAAGGTCATTGCTAAAGAAGCTGGCTGTTCACAGAGTGCTGTATCCTAGCATATTAATGGGAAGTTGAGTAGAAGGAAACAGTGTAATAGAAAATGGTCCACAAGCAACAGGGATAATTGCAGCTTTGAAAGGATTGTCAAGAACAGATCATTCAAGAATTTGGGGGAGATTCACAAGTAGTGTAGTGTGCCTGGAGTCGTGCTTCAAGAGCCACCAAACACAGACGTATTCGGAACATGGGCTGCAATTATCATATTCCTTGTGTCAAGCCACTCAGGAAGCAAAGACGGCAGAAGCCTCTTAACTGGGCTAAGGAGAAAAAGGACTGGACAGTGGCTCAGTGGTCCAAAATTGTGGTTTCAGAAGAAAGTAAATTTTGCATTTCATTTGGAAATCAAGGTCCCAGAGTCTGGAGGAAGAGTGGAGAGGCACACAATCCAAGTTGCTGGAGATCCACAAGGTTCCACAGTTAGAGATGGCATGGGGAGCCATGTCATCTGCTGGTGATGGTCCACTGTGTTATCTAAAGTCCAAAGTCAGCGCAGCCGTCTACCAGGAAATTTTAGAACACGTCATGCTTCGCTTTGCTGACAAGCTTTATGGAGATTCTGATTTCATTTTCCAGCAGGACATGTCACCTGCCTACACTGCCAAAAGTATCATTATTTGTTTTAGTAATGAAGGTTTCACTGTGCTTGACTGGCCAGCAAACTTGCCAAGTGAATCTATGAGGTATTGTCAAGAGAATGATGAGAGACCCCAAATTCAACAATGTGTAAAAGTGGAAGGCCACTGTCAAAGCAACCTGGGCTTCCATAACACCTCCGCAGTGCCACAGGCTAATTGTCTGAATGCCACGCTGCAATGATGCAGTAATTCATGCAAAAGGAGCCTGATCAAGTATTGAGTGCATATACTGTACATACTGTTCAGTAGCCCAACATTTCTGTATTAAAAATGATTTTTTTAAAAATTGGTATAATACTGTCATTTTGTGAGATACTGACTTTTGGGTTTTCATTAGCGGTAAGCCATAATCATCATTATTAAAAGAAAAAAAACGCTTAA